>JAPQWV010002075.1:0-64981 GCA_027422505.1 Craterostigma plantagineum | reverse complement strand
TTCTATATGCGAGCAATGCCAACGTCAAAGAGTTCAAGCAGGGCACTGTGTACAAGTTAGGTATCGTCGGGTTGCGTGGTGGCAGGGTGAGAAGACGAGGAAGTACCGGCTGTTGAGGAGGAGGTTGGTCAGATATGGGAGGCCTTCCCTTTGTCGGGGAAGTTGCTTGAACCGCATCCTTAATAAGACTTTGACCCTTGGTAGGGTTACAGTCTCGAAGAATTCGAACAGCCGATTCTCCAAGTAGGCAGTCGTCACCTGTGTGGAATTGATCCGGCACCACTAGAGGTAGCCGTTGGCACACGTTCAGAACGAGGTTCTGGACGGCGGCCCTCGTCACCCGAAGTTCGTGGAACTTCGGGGTCCTTGGGTCTTCCGACCTCTCCTTGCGACACATCTTTTGGAGATGGTGCTCGGTGCTTGGGGTTATGGCCTCGTCAGTGTGACGGGCTTGGGTGGAGCTATCTCCGGGATCGCCAAGGCGTCCCGTTAGCACGCGTCCAAAACTAGGTTCTGTACGGTGGCTCGCGGATGGTGAGCTGCTGAAATCATCACCATCTGAGAGACTTCCGTCCAATCCTTGAAGAGCCTCTATTTGGGGCTCTTCTATGAACGTTGAGGCCTGAGGATAGGCAGAGGCTCGGTCTGTGTCACGAAATGGGAATTTCTCGAGTTGGTACAGACACAGGAACCGAGCTGCGGGAGGTTTGGGGGTGGTTCGTGTTGCGTTGAGACACTTGTCTGTTGGGAGACAAGTGAATGGTCTGGTGGGGTTTGCTCATGCGTCGTTGGGTCGATACGACGTCTTCTATCCTAGGGATTGACCCGGATTTTTCTGACTGAGGGTAGTGCAGTAGTAGTTATCTCTGGAACATCCATTAGTGGTTGTTCAATTTTGTTCGGCATGTGGTTGTTCCTCGAGTGATGTTCATGTAGTTTGTTCAGAGGATGGTGGTGGTTGGTCGGGGATTGTTTCTTGAGATGTAGTCTGTGGTGCGTGTGGATAAGGTCGGTTTCTGTGGTTTCTCTCAAGATCTCACTCTCTCTTTCTCTCTCGCTCATTTCAGCTCTCTCTGTTTCCACTAACCACTGGGTTAGACTCAGGTGGGTTGTCCTGTGTCGTGGGGTGAGGAACTTTGTAATTTCTGCAATAGGCATCGATATGGTCGGGGTTTGCAAGGACGAGTAACTCGTGAGGGATTGGCATTGCCTTGCGCGAATATTTCTCATCAGTCTTTCCCTTCTGAAGGTAGGCGCAGTTTGGGTGGGGTGAAATTTCTTCTACTGGTCGTGATGGTTATTCCCGGTGTTATAGTCAGAAAATGATGGATGATAAGTGAGAACCACCGGTGGATATGGCAAATTCTGTGGCTTTTTGGACTTGTTCGTAGGTGAAGTTGGTCGTCGAGATCAGTGGTGATAAGCTTGACAAAGTCGTAATTTCTTTGAAACACAATCCCATGGAAAGATGCGAAGGATTGTGATATTGCATCTATCCCATCCTGAGTGCTGGGTGAGAAGCACTTATTGACAAATGCAAAGAGTGTTCTCCAAGGATGCGGGATCATTGAGTTCTGAAAATGGGAGACAAACTTGATAGGGCGAGTAATATCCCATCTTCATCATGTCCTCTAGAAGCTCACTCTCGGAAGCCTCAGGTTCGTAGTGAGGTGACTTGGCAATCTGAGAATGCTCCGAAGGAGATCTCTTGTGATACTGACAGTCTGATTTGCTATTTGGGCCTCGTAATAAATACTGTTATCCTGAGCAATTTGGTCTTCATCGTCCCCCAGAACTGTTGAAGGTAAACTGTAGGGACTTGGACGAGGCCGAAAAAGCATACCCAAAGTGGTGGTTTCTCAGAATGGATAATATAATTTCTTCTTTCACTTGAATGTGTGAAGGTCAAGTTGGAATTATTGTCCTTGGTCGCGATCCATTTTGAGGTTGGGTAAACCATATCCGTAGGTGGGTATGTCATATCCGTAGGTGTCGTCATCCTTTTTTTATTTTTTATTTTTTTTTTAACACGGGAAGTGCTGCTGAGACTGCAAGAAGAAGAACAAAAGAGATTAGAGACGTGATATTATAACAATTGAATATCAATAGAGAATGTTGTTTAAGTAAGGGCTTTGAAAAAAAATCGGTTAGAAAAGATTTGGCCTATTCCTGTTGGGCCCATTTATGTTTAACGAAATATTTTTGTCCGAAAAATTTTCTAAGTATGGATTGCGGGTTGATCAAAGGAAGTTGGTGATTTTGCGAGTTTGCTGATTCTATATTGCGAATTCTGCGAGAAGTTTGAAAATGAACACTTTTGCGAATTCTGAAATGCGAGCTCAAAGGTTTGCGGGTTGAGTTGAAAAAGACTGGACTGCGGGTTTGGTTGAAAGAGACTTTGCGAATTGAGTGTTGCGAACGCCAATACGCAAAGTGTGTCTTGCGAATATTTGAATTCGTTATACTTAGAATTCGCAATGTAAAGAAAATTTAAATTCGCAAAGTAAGAGCGGTTTGCGGGTTTGACTAAGTCAAGTCAGTTTGAACTTTACAAAGCAGAAAGTTGCGATTCCGACAAGATTCGCAAATTGACCAGGTCAAACAAAGGGATCGCAAAGCCGCAAAGTGAGTAATTCGCGATCTTTGAATTTGCGAATTATGTAGTCAGACGGTCAAAGCCGCAAAGTGAGTAATAAGATAGTTTGAAAAATAAACACTTTTGGACCCGCTAAGTTCCATTTTGAAGAATCAAAAAAAAATACCCCCTCTTTTATTAAAAAGATTTCGAACCCAGATAAAAGGAAAACCTCGATTTGAAAAACCCGATTTGAGAAGATAAACTCGATTTCAGTACATAAATCAAACAAACAAACTCAAGTTATCACTAAAAACTACAACATTTCTACAGGAACCAACTGCAAACCACCTGTTCTTCGAGAAATCACTCCTGTGATTTAAGAAAAACAATCGTTAAACAAGGAAAAGAAAGAAAGAGTTAAAGCAACGTTGCAGACATACCACAGAGAAGACGCGAGTATGCGACGGTAACAATTTGAGCACTCAACCACAGAAAATGCAAGCTATAATGGAAGATTTGATGAACGGGATTCGCGAAGAAAGGGTTTGTGATTTGGGATTTTTGTTTTGCGAGTTCAGTTTGCGAATTGGTAAAATAATAAAATAAAAAAAAACTTCGCGGGCCTAAAGTGTGAACCCTAGTTTAGAGCTGGGCTGTAAATTTTTGAAGTAAAGGCCCACTAGATGCGAATTCGAAGTAGATTGCGAATTCTAAGTAGATTGCAAAGTCGCGATGGTTTGCGAATAGATCAGTTCGCGATTTGAGAGCTGTGAGTTCGCAATTTTACTCATTGACTGGTCAAAATTGGAGATGATTCGCGAATTGAGCTTTTGATTCTCAAATGAGTACAGTTTGCGAATCTTAATCCTAATACTTGATTTGCAATAAAATTTAGAAATGACCCAAATCAATCACAAGGTCAAATCAAGTAATCTAGAAATGACCCAAATCAATCACAAGGATAATATCAAATCTATGGATTTTTAAGATCGATTTCATGATACGATATCCTTATTGGAGAAGGAAAAGAAACGTCACCTTAGTCAAAAATTCGTCTTAATGTCGGGACAATAAATGACGTAAGTTTCCTTCGTGTTTATAAATAGATAGGTCTCAAATCTCATTGAAGTACCTTACATCTAAGAACTAACTCATCTCTTATTTTTCGCGTTAATAGATGAATTGGCAGAAGCAGGAAGAAGAGTAGAAGCTCGAGGAACATGCAGAGTTAAGACGTAACTTTGAGCATAATTGGATATGCTGGTTATTGAGATTTGCCTTTTTTGAGCTTATTCGTGTTTTACTTGCTGTTCTGCTTTGGGTCTTCATCGGGCATATGAGTTTTTAAGAGTTATCTGCGTATTATGTGTTTGAGAGAGTTGTTCGTGTTTTGAAGAATTATAAGAGTTATCTGCGTATTATGTGTTTGAGAGAGTTGTTCATGTTTTGAACAAATTTTACGTTTTTGTAGAAAAACTCCCCTAGATGCAATGCCTATCGATTATCTTAAACATTAAATGATTGATAATGCCTATCGAGTATCTTAAAAAAAAAACTATTGATGAGTTCACTTACTCCCCCTCGATGCATAGATATAGCATTTCTCCCCCTCGATGTATTACGCCATCAGCATTGGCGCTACATCGACTTATTGGACACAAAAAAATTTATTGAAAATTAAAAACTTAAAAAAAACTAAAGTCCTAAATAAATGGTTAACATAACACACACAGAATAAGAGAAGTGAAACATAGCAAATAGATAAATAATGAACTGTAGGAAGGCAGAATCGAGATTAACAATTGAGGTTCAACATGCCTAATTTTGCAACTAAGAATTGGAAGCGTTTTTCATCCAATGCTTTTGTAAGCAAATCGGGCTAGTTGAAGCTCTGTATTGACAAAGTACATTTCTATTATGCCTCTTTCTACATGATCCTTTATGAAGTGATAGCGAAGATCTATGTGCTTAGTGCGTGAGTGATGTACAGGATTACAGGTAATAGCGATAGCACTCTTGGAATCACAGTAAATAGGATTTTATTTAGATCAAACCCGTAGTCCCGGAGCTGAGTTCTGATCCACAAAATTTGTGAGCAGCAACTTGCTGCAGCGACGTATTCTGCTTCCGCCGTGGAAGTTGACACACAATTTTGTTTCTTTGAGGCCCAACATACAAGTTTATCGCCTAGGAATTGCAGATGTCCAGAAGTGCTTTTCCTGTCCAGTCTGCATCCTGCAAAATCTGCGTCAGAATAGCCTATTAGTTTCATACTTGAGTTTTTTGGATACCACAGTCCAAGGTCTGGTGTTCCTTTTAAATACTTCAAGATTCTTTTGACAGCATGAAGGTGCGACTCCTTGGGATTAGCTTGAAATCGAGCACATAGACATGTAGAGAATAAGATATCTGGTCGACTGGCAGTGAGGTAGAGCAGTGATCCAATGATCCCTCTATAATGAGTAACATCTACAGGTTCACCAAGGTGATCTGCATCCAGTGAGCATGAGGTGGACATAGGTGTGCTCGATGATTTCCTCTTGTCGATCCCATATTTTCTGAGAATATCATGGATGTACTTTGACTGATTGATGAAGATCCCATCCTGAAGTTGTTGATTTGTAGTCCGAGGAAGAATGACATTTCTCCCATCATACTCATTTCAAATTGCGATTGCATCAGAATGCTAAATTCTTCACAAAGTTTAGGATTAGTAGAGCCAAAAATGATATCATCCACGTAGATTTGCACAAGCATAATATCAGAATCATTTTTCTTTACGAACAGTGTAGTGTCAATTTTTCCTTTAGTGAAGCCTGAAGAGATAAGAAAGTCGAGAGCACCTCATACCAGGCCCTTGGAGCTTGTTTAAGTCCGTACAGTGATTTGTCGAGTTTGTAAACAAAGTCGGGATGATCAGCATTGAGAAATCCGTCTGGCTGTGACACATACACTTCTTCTTTCAGAATTCCGTTCAAGAAGGCTGTTTTTACGTCCATTTGATAGACTGTAAAATCTTTGTGTGCAGCGTATGCAAGGAATAATCGAATAGCTTCGATTCTGGCTACAGGGGCAAACGTTTCATCGTAATCAATTCCTTCTGTTGATTATATCCCTTAGCAACGAGCCTGGCTTTGTTTCGAATTACAACACCATCTTCATCCTTTTTGTTTTAAATACCCACTTTGTTCCGATCACAGTCTTCCCTTTTGGACGAGGAACTAAGTTCCATACTTTGAGACGTTCGAATTGATTAATCTCCTCTTGCATAGCCACTATCCAGTTGGGATCCTGTAGTGCATCAACTACACGTTTAGGTTCCGTTTGGCTCAAGAAACAGGTGAAATTACATTCATTTGAATGTGTTCTTCTAGTCGTTACTCCTGTATTGGGATCTCCTATTATTTGATCTGTAGGATGATGTCGGATCCATTTCTTTTCGTGGGTAATATCGTTTCGTCTATTTGGGATTCCTCACTGAGTGGATAGTCGATTGCAGACCCGGTAATGTTGCCGGTTGAAGTTGAAGAGGAGGTCTCTGTCTGCGTTTGTGTCACAGTTGTTGGGGGTGAGGCTTCTGAATCTGAGGGAGGAATTGTCTGGTTAGGAATAGGTTCTGACTCATGAGTTGACGAACAAGGACTGGAGTCATTATTTGGAATGGGATCGGTGGATGGTCTTGTCTGATTTTTAGATATATAAATATGCTCAAAAAGTAGATCCAGATCCAGTTCCTCTTGAGCTCGTTGAGTGAAGCGTGTGGGGTTGCTTTGTTTAGAATTATCAGTTGATTGTTGAACTGGCGTCAAACTCCTTTGTCCGAACCCAGTTCTGAAAAAGTTCCGTTCAGAGGCATCTCTCGAACACTCTCCTTCTTCTTTATGAGAATGAATAAGGTGTGGTGTTCTAGGGACTTGTCCCAAATTGCTGTGTCCAGTTGAAATTTCGAGTCCCTCATCAAAGGTGACATTTATACTTTCAATGATCATCCTTCTGTTTCTGAGAAATATCCTATATGCCTTAGATTGTGCAGAGTAGCCTACGAAGATTCCTTCAGTTGCTTTGGATCAAGCTTGGACTTGTCTTCGCGATCGTTGGCGACGAAGCACTTGCATCCAAAAATTCGAAAATGAGCAATGTTGGGCAGCCTTCCATTTATAAGTTCATAGGGCGTCTTTTCAAATCTTAGATGAATGTTTGTGCGATTCTGCGTATAGCAAGCAGTATTCATTGCTTCAGCCCAAAGGAAATGAGGTAGTGATGATTGGATGATCATTGTTCGAGCAGCCTCTACGAGTGTTCGATTTCGCCGTTCGACAACCCCATTTTGTTGAGGTGTGTAGATAGCAGAAAACTGTTGAGTAATCCCTATGGATTCGTAGAAGTCACTGAGCTGTTGATTCTTGAATTCTGTTCCATTGTCTGATCTAACTATTTTAACACTGCTCTGGAGTAGGTTCTGTGTTGTTCTGATTAGGTTTGGAATATGATTGACTGTCTCGGATTTAGTCCGTAAAAAGCGTATCCAAGTATATCGGGAATAGTCGTCGACGATAACCAGCATATACCGCTTTCCACTTATGCTTTCAGTTCGCATTGGGCCACACAGATCCATGTGTAAAAGCTCTAGAGGATGTTGAGTGGATGCAGTGTGTTTTGTAGGATGTGAAGCTTTCTTCATTTTTCCTTTCTCACAAGCAGAGCATATATGCTCTTTTGATACTTAAGTGGTGGTAGTCCAATAGTCAATTTGTTGGTTGACAGCTTGTTGAGGGTCTTGAAGTTAAGATGAGATAATCGCTGGTGCCATAAGTCATTTTGAGTTGAAGTTGCTTGGAGATTAGGCAGATATCGGTCTTTGGTTTGACAGTTCTAATATCAATGGTGTAAAGATTTGTCTTGCGAGTTCCAGTGAGAAGTTCTTCACCATTGGTATTGAGAATTTTGCAAGTTTTCTTTAGAAATACAACTTGGAGTCCAAAATCACTGAACTGTCCTATTGATAAGAGGTTGTGTGTCAGTCCTTCAACATACGAGACTTGTTTAATTGTGAGTCGATTGCATATGAGATCGCCATAGCCAAGGATTCTGGCTCCATTGCTATTACCAAAGCGTACCAGTCCTCCAGGTCTATCAACGTAGTTGCTCAACAGTTCCTTTGTCCAGTCATGTGTGTGGAGCAACCAGAATCTAAGTACCACACATGAAGGGCCTGCAAAAAAGAGAACTAGAGGGTTTTAGGTACCCATTGAAATATGGGTCCACCTCTATTAATTTTGTTAGTCCGTTTAGACTCCCTAGATTTTCCTTTGTTAAGGGATGACACAGAGTCACTACCTATTTCTAGGATAGGAATTTGTGTTCCTGCAGGTTGAAGCTTGGGAATCCATTTGTGCTCTAGTGAGGGTCTTTTTGTCTTAGGTTTAGACTTGAGTTTTTTGATTTTTGTAAGTTTGACAGGTTCATTGATAGCTTTTGATTTTGATTCTTGTTTTGACGTTGTAGTTTTGTTTTTAGGAATTGTTTTGTGAGTTTGTTTGGTGACATGATCACGCATGGAAAGCTTTGTTTTTGTTGAGGAAGATAGTTTTTTCGATACATGACAAAACAAAGATGGTACGAAGGTTTTGGAAGGAAAATATTCAATAACAAAAGGGACATTGAGATCGCGATTCTCCTTCAAGATATCTCCTTTTTAACCCATACTTGACCCTTCAATGGCTCTTTTGTGGGTCCTGAAAATTTTAATGTATTAGTGCAGGAAATTTTGTCATTTGAAATTAAGGTGTATGAAATTGTGTGTAATCTTAATTTTTCTTTAGGTGAAGATATTTCATGAAGAAGTTTTGCCTTTCTTCATCAAATGACTTTCTCTCGCTTTCGAGAGTGGAGTGAAGGTCACGGATTTTCTTTATGCAATCAGGCATATATCCAGTTGCATATGTAACCATCTGTGCCATACTTTCCGAAGCACCTGAGGTTTCTCCTTCGTTTAGATGAGAAATATCTGTCTCAAATTCAGTTATTGCTGGACAACTTCTTTCTTTATAATTATCATTTAATTCTGTGTAGTTAAAAGGTATTTGAGTTGTACTGTGTGTTGATGTCTCATTTTCATTTTCACTGACGAAAGACATGAGATTCGTCAGGCAAACCTGTCTGCATAAATTTGAGATCATATATATAAGGTGAACTTGATATGCCTTGTTTTAACTTATGTGGATTTTCAAAACCTAGTCCTTTATGGGGATTGTAAAAATCAATGTTAGCTGGTTTGTTTAAGAAGATTGTTTGTTCTGATTGATCTCGTCGAGTTAAAAGGTCCTCCAATTTTTTTATTTTGGAGTACAGTTTTTCCCGTTCTTTACTTAGTAGGTCATATTTAATTGTAGCGTCCATTGCCTGATCTCTGTGAGATTTCATTTCCTTTTCTAAATCCGTGGCTTTAACTTCGGTTTTTTGCACTTGTATCTCCAGCTTAGCAATTTTTTCATTTGCTACAATTACACGATTCTTCTCACATGCATAATCATATCTAAACTTATCTAATACTGCTAAATTTTTCTCTAAGTTAGCTTCTAGTTCCTTGATTTTCTTTTACCTAGTTTGTTCGATTTGTATAAGGATAAAAATTCATTTTTCATCTTAAGGAAAGAATCATAATCTGCTTCACTTACCTCCACCATTTCTGAATTGTTAGAGGTTTCCGTGTCTGACTCGCCTCCTTCAGCTCCAGCTCCAACTCCTTCGTCATCCAGCTTGGCCATCAGTGCCGCGTTCTCATTCTCGCTGTCTGAGGTATCTTCAAGCCAATGATCCTCTTCTGCCATTAAGACCAGCCCCTTTTCTTTTTGTTCAGCTTGAACTTTTCTGCGATAATAGTTAACGTCCTTTTTCTTGGGCATTCTGCACTCTCTGGCAAAGTGTCCATTCTTACTGCAGTTGAAGCATTTGCCACCTTGTTGAGGAGTTTCAGAGTTGTTGTCCTCATCCTGAGTCTTTCCTTTAGAGTTGGAGGAAGTTCTTTGACGATTGGAGGAGGAACCAGTCTTCTTATAATATTTCCTCTGCACGAAATTCGAGACAAGAGCGAGTTGCTTAGCAAGATCTTTGAGGGTGATTTCCTGGTCTGCATGTTTGTAAGATCCTTGAATTCGTCATCAGAACCAGAGTCTTCTCCCTCCTTAACTTGTGATGACTGGATAATTTCTTTGTCCTTGAATTGTTTTCTTGATGATCGTTCAGTCATAAGAGCAAGCGATTCGCTTCCTATTGGTTTGATTTCCTCCCTTCGTTTCTCCACATGATTGGAATGTTGATTGAGGTAGTCGAATAATGTATGAATGCTAACTTTAGTTAGGTCGTTCATCTGTCTTATCATAATTGTAGTAGCCTCCCATTCTGGATGAAGTGATCCTAAAAATTGATATTGATTTCCATTACACTTTTTGTGACTCCATTCATTTTAGCTCATTTAAAAGAACAAGAAATCGATGGAAGGTTTCTTGGAGAGTTTCCCCTTTGTTAGCATGAAAGCGGTCATACGAGATGAGTGTGTTTGCCATTCTTGCCATTGTATTGACTTCTGTCCCCTGCATCATAATTCGAAGAGCATCCCACATTTCTTTTGCACTCTCACCACATTCGAGTTGCATCAAGATGTCATTGGGAATGGCTTGCATCATGTATGATTTCGCCACTTTATCTGCCTTTAGTCGCAGTTTTTCTTCATCATTGCATTGATCAGTAGTTTTCAAGATTCTCTGTTCCTCTCTTGCAGGGGTGGTGTCAGTAGTGGCGGGAATTATTGTCCAATACTGTGTAGGTCCATTGTAAATAGATTCTAGTAGATTCTCAGAATTGTCCTTGCTTTCTATGAAGTTGATGAATCTTCTCATCCAGACTGCGTACTCTCCATGTCGGATGATGGGAGGTCTAACATCATTTCCCATGCTGAAAGAGTCCATTGCCTGTGTTTTGGATATGATCGTTGACGTGTATTGTGAGGAAAGTTGGAATTGAATTTTGCGAATCGAAGAAGTGACGTGTTACTTTGCGAACAGATATGTGGGTTCGCAAGGTTGACCAGGTTCGCAAAGTGAGTAATGTTAGCAAAGTTCACACGGTTCGCAAAGTGAGTAGGGTTTGCAAGGTTCACACGGTACGCAAAGTGAGTAAAGTTCGCAAAGCAGTTGTGAGTTCGCAAAAGTGTCAAGAGATCGCAAAGTGTGTTGAATTCGCGAAGTAAACTGGAGTTCGCAAAGTGAGCGAAGAACGCAAAGTAGTCTGAGTTCGCAAAGTGATCTAGTTCAAATGAGTTCGCAAAGTGGTCCAAGTTCGCAAAGTAATCTTGAGATTCGCAAAGTGGTCCAAGTTCGCAAAGTAATCTTGAGATTCGCAAAGTGGTCCAAGTTCGCAAAGTAATCGAGAGGTCGCAAAGTTCTGATTTTGCGAATTGATAACTGGATTCGTGAAGCGAGAAAGAACCTGATGCGTGATCTTTGAAAATCTAACGGTTCGGGAACTTTGAACTCTCAAAGTAGAACTTTGCGAAGTGTCGATGCGCAAACTTAAAAAGCCAACCAAGTGAAATGAAGGAGCCGCAAAGCGAAAGAAATCCTTGAGTTCGCAAACCTAGTTCCCAAAAGAAATTCCGTGCGCAAACTCAAGAACAGTCTGAGAAACAGGCTGTTCTTCAAGTGTTTTAGATAGAAATCCAACAAATCTGACACAGCCTTCACGGAAACCAATTTGATAGCTCAGAACTGATAGTTCCACAAACTCGCCTTAACAAAAAATAGAAAATCTTCGAGAATAGTTGATATAGATGAGTCTGAGCTTTGCGACAGATAAACTACCACACAAGAACTCACCCTGCTAAAATCTTTAAGGCTTGAAATGAAGTTTCCTCACCTACACGCTTGCTCTGATACCACTTGTAATTCCAGATTCCAAGAACACTTCAACAGATTTAACCTTCGTAATATTTGAATAATGTGCTATAGAGGTTTACTGTTGAATACGTGAGGGTTTTGCAAATAGAAAACTGATTAATGCTTGTTAGGGTTTAAGCTTAAATACCTTGTGAGGTATTTAAGCACATTGGGCCCCTAACAAGCCCATTACAAATACAACCCTATTACAAAAATAAAACATCTATAAAATGCATAGAAAAGAAATTACAAGACTTAGAATTAATATTTTGGACACTTCTAAAATATTCCTAACACTAAAGTCCTAAATAAATGGTTAACATAACACACACAGAATAAGAGAAGTGAAACATAGCAAATAGATAAATAATGAACTGTAGGAAGGCAGAATCGAGATTAAAAATGAGGTTCAACATGCCTAATTTTGCAACTAAGAATTGGAAGCGTTTTTCATCCAATGTTTTTTAAGCAAATCGGCTAGTTGAAGCTCTGTATTGACAAAGTACATTCTATTATGCCTCTTTCTACATGATCCTTTATGAAGTGATAGCGAAGATCTATGTGCTTAGTGCGTGAGTGATGTACAGGATTACAGGTAATAGCGATAGCACTCTTGGAATCACAGTAAATAGGAATTTTATTTAGATCAAACCCGTAGTCCCGGAGCTGAGTTCTGATCCACAAAATTTGTGAGCAGCAACTTGCCGCAGCGACGTATTCTGCTTCCGCCGTGGAAGTTGACACACAATTTTGTTTCTTTGAGGCCCAACATACAAGTTTATCGCCTAGGAATTGCAGATCTCCAGAAGTGCTTTTCCTGTCCAGTCTGCATCCTGCAAAATCTGCGTCAGAATAGCCTATTAGTTTCATACTTGAGTTTTTTGGATACCACAGTCCAAGGTCTGGTGTTCCTTTTAAATACTTCAAGATTCTTTTGACAGCATGAAGGTGCGACTCCTTGGGATTAGCTTGAAATCGAGCACATAGACATGTAGAGAATAAGATATCTGGTCGACTGGCAGTGAGGTAGAGCAGTGATCCAATGATCCCTCTATAATGAGTAACATCTACAGGTTCACCAAGGTGATCTGCATCCAGTGAGCATGAGGTGGACATAGGTGTGCTCGATGATTTCCTCTTGTCGATCCCATATTTTCTGAGAATATCATGGATGTACTTTGACTGATTGATGAAGATCCCATCCTGAAGTTGTTTGATTTGTAGTCCGAGGAAGAATGACATTTCTCCCATCATACTCATTTCAAATTGCGATTGCATCAGAATGCTAAATTCTTCACAAAGTTTAGGATTAGTAGAGCCAAAAATGATATCATCCACGTAGATTTGCACAAGCATAATATCAGAATCATTTTTCTTTACGAACAGTGTAGTGTCAATTTTTCCTTTAGTGAAGCCTGAAGAGATAAGAAAGTCGGAGAGCACCTCATACCAGGCCCTTGGAGCTTGTTTAAGTCCGTACAGTGATTTGTCGAGTTTGTAAACAAAGTCGGGATGATCAGCATTGAGAAATCCGTCTGGCTGTGACACATACACTTCTTCTTTCAGAATTCCGTTCAAGAAGGCTGTTTTACGTCCATTTGATAGACTGTAAAATCTTTGTGTGCAGCGTATGCAAGGAATAATCGAATAGCTTCGATTCTGGCTACAGGGGCAAACGTTTCATCGTAATCAATTCCTTCCTGTTGATTATATCCCTTAGCAACGAGCCTGGCTTTGTTTCGAATTACAACACCATCTTCATCCTTTTTGTTTTAAATACCCACTTTGTTCCGATCACAGTCTTCCCTTTTGGACGAGGAACTAAGTTCCATACTTTGAGACGTTCGAATTGATTAATCTCCTCTTGCATAGCCACTATCCAGTTGGGATCCTGTAGTGCATCAACTACACGTTTAGGTTCCGTTTGGCTCAAGAAACAGGTGAAATTACATTCATTTGAATGTGTTCTTCTAGTCGTTACTCCTGTATTGGGATCTCCTATTATTTGATCTGTAGGATGATGTCGGATCCATTTCTTTTCGTGGGGTAATATCGTTTCGTCTATTTGGGATTCCTCACTGAGTGGATAGTCGATTGCAGACACGGTAGTGTTGCCTGGTGAGTTTGAAGAGGAGGCATCTGTCTGCGTTGTTGTTGCGGTTGTTGGGATCGAGCCTTCTGCATCTGAGGGAGGAATTATCTGGTCAGGAGTGGGTTCTGAATTATGAGTTGATGAACTAGAGCTGGATTCAGTATGTGGAATGGAAGTTGTGGGTGGTTTTTTCGGATTTTGAGAGATATAGATATGTTCAAATAGTAGATCCAGATCCAGTTCCTCTTGAGTTTGGCGAGTGGAGCATGTGGGATTGCTATGTCTAGAATATTCAGTTGCTTTGTCGGATCCCGGTTCTGAGGAGTTCCGTTCAGATGCATTTGACGAACATTCTCCTTTTCTGTATGAGAATGAATAAGGTGTGGTGTGCTAGTTACTCGTTCCAAACTGCTATGTCCAGTAGAAGGTTCGAGTCCCTCATCAAAGGTGACATTTATACTTTCAATGATCATCCTTCTGTTTCTGAGAAATATCCTGTATGCCTTAGATTGCGCAGAGTAGCCTACGAAGATTCCTTCAGTAGCTTTTGGATCGAGCTTGGACTTGTCTTCGCGGTCGTTGGCGACGAAGCACTTGCATCCAAAAATTCGAAAATGGGCAATGTTGGGCAGTCTTCCATTTATAAGTTAATAGGGCGTCTTACCAAATCTTAGATGAATGTTTGTGCGATTCTGTGTATAGCAAGCAGTATTCATTGCTTCCGCCCAAAGGAAATGAGGTAGTGATGATTGAATGATCATTGTTCGGGCAGCCTCTACGAGTGTTCGATTTCGCCTTTCAACAACCCCATTTTGTTGAGGTGTATAGATAGCAGAAAACTGATGAGTAATTCCTATGGATTCGTAGAAGTCACTGAGCTGTTGATTCTTGAATTCTGTTCCATTGTCTGATCTAACTATTTGAACATTTCTCTGAAGTAGGTTCTGTGTTGTTCTGATTAGATTTGGAATATGTTCTACTGTCTCTGATTTAGTTCGTAAGAAACATACCCAAGTAAATCGGGAAAAGTCGTCGACGATAACCAGCATATACCGCTTTCCACTTATGCTTTCAGTTCGCATTGGGCCACACAGATCCATGTGTAAAAGCTCTAGAGGATGTTGAGTGGATGCAGTGTGTTTTGTAGGATGTGAAGCTTTCTTCATTTTTCCTTTCTCACAAGCAGAGCATATATGCTCTTTTTGATACTTAAGTGGTGGTAGTCCAATAGTCAATTTGTTGGTTGACAGCTTGTTGAGGGTCTTGAAGTTAAGATGAGATAATCGCTGGTGCCATAAGTCATTTTGAGTTGAAGTTGCTTTGGAGATTAGGAAGATATCGGTCTTTGGTTTGACAGTTCTAATATCAATGGTGTAAAGATTTGTCTTGCGAGTTCCAGTGAGAAGTTCTTCACCATTGGTATTGAGAATTTTGCAAGTTTTCTTTAGAAATACAACTTGGAGTCCAAAATCACTGAACCGTCCTATTGATAAGAGGTTGTGTGTCAGTCCTTCAACATACGAGACTTGTTTAATTGTGAGTCGATTGCATATGAGATCGCCATAGCCAAGGATTCTGGCTCCATTGCTATTGCCAAAGCGTACCAGTCCTCCTGGTCTATCAACGTAGTTGCTCAACAGTTCCTTTGTCCCAGTCATGTGTGTGGAGCAACCAGAATCTAAGTACCACACATGAAGGGCCTGCAAAATAAAACTAGAGGGTTTTAGGTACCCATTGAAATATGGGTCCACCTCTATTATATATATTAGTCCGGTTAGATTCCCTAGATTTCCTTTGTTGGTGGATGACGCAGAGTCACTAGTTATTTCTAGGGTTGGGATTTGCGTTCCTGAAGTCGGAAGCTTTGGAACCCATTTGTGCATAGGTTTTTTGGTAGCTTTTAATTTTGATTCGTGTCTTGACTTTGTATTTTTATTTTTATGAATTGTTTTGTGAGTTTGCTTGGTGACATGATCATGCACGGAAAGCTTTATTTTTGATTTAGAAGACAATTTTTTTGATACATGGCGAAAAGATGGTACAATAGTTCTGGGAGAAAAATACTCAATGACAAAAGGTGTATTGAGATCACTAGTCTTCTTCAAGATATCTTCCTTTTTAACCCATACTTGCCCCTTCAATGGCTCTTTTGTAGGTCCTGAAAATTTCAATGTATTAGTGCAGGAAATTTTGTCATGCGAAACTAAGGTGTATGATATTGTGTGTAATTTTAATTTTTCTTTAAGTGAGTATATTTCCTGAAGAAGTTTCTGCCTTTCTTCTCCAAATGACTTTCTCTCGTTTTCGATAGTGGAGTGAAGATCACTGATTTTCTTTATGCAATCAGGCATATATCCTGTTGTATATGTAACTATCGGTGTTTCTCCTTCCTTTGGACGTGGGATATCTGATTCAAATTCTGTTATTGCTGGACAATTTCGATCTTTATTACTGTCATTTAACTCTGTATAATCAAATGATGTTTGAGTTTTACTGTGTGTTGGTGTCTCATCTTTACTTACGAAAGACATGAGATTTGCCAGGCAACCTGTCTGCATGAATTTGAGATCATATAAATAAGGTGCACTTGATATGCCTTGTTTTAACTTACATGGGTTTTCAAAACCTAGTCCTTTATGTGAATTATAAAAATCAACATTATCTGGTTTGTTCAAGAAGATCGTTTGTTCTGATTGATCTCGTCGGGTTAAGATGTCCTCCAATTTTTTTATTTTGGAGTACAGTCTTTCCCGTTCTTTACTTAGTAAGTCATATTTAATTGTAGCATCCATTGCCTGATCTCTATGAGATTTCATTTCCTTTTCTAAATCCTTGGCTTTAGCTTCGGATTTTTGCACTTGTATTTCTAGCTTAGCAATTTTTCATTTGCCACAATTACACGATTCTTCTCACATGCATAGTCATATCTAAACTTATCTAATACTGCTAAATTTTTCTCTAAGTTAGTTTCAAGTTCTTTGATTTTCTTTTTCCCAAATTTGTTAGATTTATATAAGGATAAAAATTCATTTTTCATCTTAAGTAAGGAATCATAATCTGCTTTACTTACCTCCACTATGTCTGAATTGTTAGAAGTTTCCCTGTCTGACTCGCTACCTTCAGCTCCAACTCCATCTTCTTCGTCATCTAGTTTGGCCATCAGTGCCACGTTCTCATTCTCGCTGTCTGAGGTATCTTCAAGCCAATGATCCTCTTCTGCCATTAAGACCAGCCCCTTTTCGTTTTGTTCAGCTAATTGAACTTTTCTGCGATAATAGTTAACGTCCTTTTTCTTGGGCATTCTGCACTCTCTGGCAAAGTGTCCATTCTTGCCGCAGTTGAAGCATTTGCCACCTTGTTGAGGAGTTTCAGAGTTGTTGTCCTCATCCTGAGTCTTTCCTTTAGAGTTGGAGGAAGTTCTTTGACGATTGGAGGAGGAACCAGTCTTCTTATAATATTTCCTCTGCACGAAATTCGAGACAAGAGCGAGTTGCTTAGCAAGATCTTTGAGGGTGATTTCCTGGTCTGCATGTTTGGTAAGATCCTTGAATTCGTCATCAGAACCAGAGTCTTCTCCCTCCTTAACTTGTGATGACTGGATAATTTCTTTGTCCTTGAATTGTTTTCTTAATGATCGTTCAGTCATAAGAGCAAGCGATTCGCTTCCTATTGGTTTGATTTCCTCCCTTCGTTTCTCCACATGATTGGAATGTTGATTGAGGTAGTCGAATAATGTATGAATGCTAACTTTAGTTAGGTCGTTCATCTGTCTTATCATAATTGTAGTAGCCTCCCATTCTGGATGAAGTGATCCTAAAAATTTGATATTGATTTCCATTACACTTTTTGTGACTCCATTCATTTTTAGCTCATTTAAAAGAACAAGAAATCGATGGAAGGTTTCTTGGAGAGTTTCCCCTTTGTTAGCATGAAAGCGGTCATACGAGATGAGTGTGTTTGCCATTCTTGCCATTGTATTGACTTCTGTCCCTGCATCATAATTCGAAGAGCATCCCACATTTCTTTTGCACTCTCACCACATTCGAGTTGCATCAAGATGTCATTGGGAATGGCTTGCATCTTGTATGATTTCGCCACTTTATCTGCCTTTAGTCGCAGTTTTTCTTCATCATTGCATTGATCAGTAGTTTTCAAGATTCTCTGTTCCTCTCTTGCAGGGGTGGTGTCAGTAGTGGCGGGATTATTGTCCAATACTGTGTAGGTCCATTGTAAATAGATTCTAGTAGATTCTCAGAATTGTCCTTGCTTTCTATGAAGTTGATGAATCTTTTCTTCCAGACTGCGTACTCTCCATGTCGGATGATGGGAGGTCTAACATCATTTCCCATGCTGAAAGAGTCCATTGCCTGTGTTTTGGATATGATCGTTGACGTGTATTGTGAGGAAAGTTGGAATTGAATTTTGCGAATTGAAGAAGTGACGTGTTACTTTGCGAATAGATATGTGGGTTCGCAAGGTTGACCAGGTTCGCAAAGTGAGTAATGTTAGCAAAGTTCACACGGTTCGCAAAGTGAGTAGGGTTCGCAAGGTTCACACGGTACGCAAAGTGAGTAAAGTTCGCAAAGCAGTTGTGAGTTCGCAAAGTGTCAAGAGATCGCAAAGTGTGTTGAATTCGCGAAGTAAACTGGAGTTCGCAAAGTGAGCGAAGAACGCAAGGTAGTCTGAGTTCGCAAAGTGATCTAGTTCAAATGAGTTCGCAAAGTGGTCCAAGTTCGCAAGGTAATCTTGAGATTCGCAAAGTGGTCCAAGTTCGCAAAGTAATCAAGAGGTCGCAAAGTTCTGATTTTGCGAATTGATAACTGGATTCGTGAAGCGAGAAAGAACCTGATGCGTTGATCTTTGAAAATCTAACGGTTCGGGAACTTTGAACTCTCAAAGTAGAACTTTGCGAAGTGTCGATGCGCAAACTTAAAAAGCCAACCAAGTGAAATGAAGGAGCCGCAAAGCGAAAGAAATCCTTGAGTTCGCAAACCTAGTTCCCAAAAGAAATTCCGTGCGCAACTCAAGAACAGTCTGAGAAACAGGGCTGTTCTTCAAGTGTTTTAGATAGAAATCCAACAAATCTGACACAGCCTTCACGGAAACCAATTTGATAGCTCAGAACTGATAGTTCCACAAACTCGCCTTAACAAAAATAGAAAATCTTCGAGAATAGTTGATATAGATGAGTCTGAGCTTTGCGACAGATAAACTACCACACAAGAACTCACCCTGCTAAAATCTTTAAGGCTTGAAATGAAGTTTCCTCACCTACACGCTTGCTCTGATACCACTTGTAATTCCAGATTCCAAGAACACTTCAACAGATTTAACCTTCGTAATATTTGAATAATGTGCTATAGAGTTTACTGTTGAATACGTGAGGGTTTTGCAAATGGAAAACTTGATTAATGCTTGTTAGGTTTAAGCTTAAATACCTTGTGAGGTATTTAAGCCCATTGGGCCTCTAACAAGCCCATTACAAATACAACCCTATTTCAAAAATAAAACATCTATAAAATGCATAGAAAAGAAATTACAAGACTTAGAATTAATATTTTGGACACTTCTAAAATATTCCTAACAGGTCTTAGTCACAATCTCTTCAGCATCGGCCAATTTTGTGACAGACAACTAAAGGTTCAATTTCATGCTGAAAGTTGCAGTATTACTGATGAGAATGGTCGACAGCTTCTAACTGGAACGAGAAAAACAAATCTTTATACCATCGATTTGAAAACTACTCGACCCACATCCAAACTGTGTCTCATGACGAAGAACTCAATTCAACAAGTGATCTTTGGCATCAAAGACTGTCCCATCTCAACATCAAAACATTGAATAGACTACACACTGACAAACTAGTGAGTGGATTACCAGCCTTGAAGTATCACAAGGAACATCTGTGCAGTGCATGTGAAATGGGGAAGATGAGAAGAGCATCACACAAGGCAAAACTCGTAGCTTCAACGCCCCGACCATTAGAACTACTGCACATGGATCTGTGTGGACCTATGAGAATACAAAGCATCAACGGACGAAAATACATTCTGGTAATAGTGGATAATTTCTCTAGATATACGTGGACAAGATATCTTAGGACGAAAGATGAGACGCCCGACTTGATCATAGACTTTGTGAGGAAAACTCAAAACTCACTGGAATGCAACGTTCAAGTGATTAGAAACTGACAATGGTACTGAATTCAAGAATCAATTGCTTGACAATTTCTACTCATTACTTGGAATCACTCAGCAATTCGCAGCAGCTAGAACACCTCAACAGAATGGGGTCATGGAAAGAAGAAATCATAGTCTAGTTGAAGCGGCTCGTACAATGCTAATACAATCCAAACTTCCTCATTTTCTCTGGGCCGAAGCAGTCAACACAGGCTGTGTCACTCAGTACAGAACGAGCATTCACAAAAGATTCAGAAAAACTCCATATGAGCTTATCAACAAAAGGATACCAAACATCAGATTTCTTCGAGTTTTTGGCTGCACATGCTTCGTCTTGAACGATAGAGAAGACCGAGGAAAATTTGATCCAAAAGCAGTCGAAGGAGTTTTCATTGGATACTCCGCCGAGTCCAAGGCATTACCATAAAGGCGAATTGTCATGGAAAGTGCAAATGTTACATTCGATGAAGTGCCAACTATCGCCTCCAGACAGATAAGTCTAGAACCCGGCCTCATAAGAATATTGACAAAAACTCAACATAGTATTCAACCCGAGAGAAGACCATCTACCTCTCAACCATTCAATGAGGACGAGCTGGACCTTCTATTTGATCAGATATACTTATGCCCTCGTTCACAATTGGACCCTACTCAAAACAATGAGAGTAGAGATACACTAGAACCATCCGTACACAGTTCAACTGGCCCAAATGAGATGCCTGTGAGCAGCCAACCTCAAATCACCACGACTCATCAATCCGGTCACAATGAAGACGTAGAGAATGCTCCATTGGATAATTTAGGTAATGAAGATCAAACCCCCATTGAAATCTCTAGTACCGATGAAGCTGAACCTAGTGAGGAATTTGACCATGAGGAATTGAGGCAACCAGTTCCATATACAAGGAAATGGACTAGAGCTCACCCAATGTCTCAAATTATCGGCAATCCAAATCAAGGAATAAGCACACGCTCCTCAACGATAAACGAGAATCTATATGCCTGCTTTCTAAGCCAAAGCGAACCAAGTAAGATTGAAGATGCATTAGCTGATCCATACTGAATACAAGCCATGCAGGAAGAAATCAATCAATTTGAGCGACTCCAAGTGTGGAGATTAGTCCCAAGACCACCAGGCAAAACAATTATAGGAACCAATTGGGTCTTCAAAAACAAAAGAGATGAAGATGGAATCGTCATTCGGAACAAGGCCCGATTGGTGGCAAAAGGCTACAATCAACAAGAAGGAATTGACTACGATGAAACCTTTGCTCCAGTCGCTCGAATTGAGGCCATCTGACTATTTCTTGCGTATGCTGCTCACAAAAACTTCACTGTTTACCAGATGGTCGTCAAGACAGCCTTCCTCAATGGAGTACTGAAAGAAGAAGTCTACGTGGCACAACCTGTAGGCTTCGTGAGCGAAACTCATCCTGACCATGTGTACTTTCTAGAGAAGGCACTATATGGACTAAAACAAGCCCCACGTGCTTGGTACGAGGCACTCTCAGATTTCTTGATTAAATCAGGGTTCACAAAAGGAAAGATCGACACGACCCTCTTCATCAAAAGACATAAATCGGGAATTCTCCTCATTCAAATATATGTTGATGATATTATCTTTGGATCCCCAAATCCAAAATTGTGCAAAGAATTTGGCGAGTTAATGAAAACAAAGTTCGAAATGAGCATGATGGGAGAACTCAACTTTTTTCTTGGACTTCAAGTTAAACAACTTTCAGAAGGCATCTTCATTAACCAATCAAAGTACATCCACGACATACTCAAGAAGTACAACTTGGATAATTCAACCACAAAGAACACCCCAATGTCCCCTTCCTGTAAGCTTGACTCAGACCCAGATGGAAAGCAGATCAATCCAACCACATATCGGGGAATCATCGGATCACTCATGTATCTCAAGGCGAGTAGACCTGACATCGTTTTCGCCACATGCCTATGCGCTCGTTTCCAAGCCAATCCAAAGGAGTCACACATGCTGGCTGTGAAGAGAATAATGAAGTATCTCAAAGGAACCCCAACACTTGGACTGTGGTATCCTAAAACTCAAATTTTCAATTACTTGGTTATACTGACGCGGATTTTGCAGGATGTAAGATGGACAGGAAAAGTACATCAGGAGGGCTGCAATTCTTAGGTGACAAACTAGTAAGTTGGTCATCTAAGAAGCAAAACTGTGTATCCACATCCACCGCCGAAGCGGAGTACGTCGCGGCGGCAAGTTGCTGCTCTCAAATTCTGTGTTTGCAAACGCAACTACAGGATTACGGGTTTGATTTCAATAATATTCCTATATATAGCGACTGAAAGAGCGCCATAGCCATTACATGTAACCCTGTTCATCATTCTCGCACTAAGCACATAGATCTTAGGTATCACTTTATAAAAGACCACGTGGAGAAGGGTACAATTACCATGTACTTCGTAAATACTGAGGTCCAGCTGGCTGACTTATTTACCAAGGCATTGGATGAAACACGATTCCATTTCCTTGTATCTAAGTTAGGCATGTTGAATCGTGAACCTTAGGCGACATGTCTCCACGGCATCTTTGTTAGTATATTTTTTTTTTTTGGTGTCTTAACTTATTCATAAAAAAAATAAAAATAAAAAAAAATATGGGGAAGGAAAGGGGGAGCTTCATTTTACGTATATGCTTGGTTTGAGGGGAGTTTTTGCAGGACTTACTCTAATCTAGGGGATTCTTCACTTTACGGATATGCATAAGTTGAGGGGGAGTAGTGTTCTTCGCAAACTAATTTTAAAATGACCCATTCATTCTTCCAAATGCGATCAACACTACAACAACTCAAACACACAAAACATCTTCAAAATCTCGAAAGACTCCAACAACGCAAATCATGAAAATAATATTACATCACACAGACTCAAAAAACAGTACGACTTGTAAGAACCCAAAACAGAACAGCCACCAAAACAACGACCAAGCACATAAAGAACAAAATCTCGAGTACTAACATTTCCAGATTGCGATTAAAGCGACACACTAACTCTGCATGTTTCTTGTCCTCCTCTTGGTCTCCCTGTTGATTCCAGTTCATCTCTGGACCTTGATTCGGTGGTATGAACGATTGATGGTATTACCGTGTGGTTCTAAGTCGGGTCTATTTATAGGCATGAATCGACTAACGAAGTCATAAAGTCACGAAAACATAATTAATGACCCAGACGGATTTTTGACTTGAGGGCTCAACGCCGCGCACGAAAGCGATGCTTTATTTGTCGTTCATTAGATTCTGTCTCACAGAAATCGATCTAGGAAAACTCGGTGATTTGATATTAAAATTTTGGAGCCTAGTATCATAGATTAGTTGAACATTTTGATATCCTTGATATTCTTCAAAGCTAATCTATACTTTCCAATTTCTCTGGGCAGACCACAAAATCGTCCGATCTTCTAAAATTGCCTGACTTAATGTCATTTCCTACAATCACCCGATTTATCAATTTGCCCGATTATCCTAAATTGTGCAATACCGACAAGTATTAATATCGGCGATTTTGCTATTTTCTCGATTTCAAAATCGGCCATTCTGCTACAGTACAACTTCTAATATAAATTGTGGCGCGACTTCTCCAATCGCCCGATTTCTTAAGTAGCTTAACTATATAAATCGCCCGATTCTCAAATCCATTTGCAAGTCTAACTACATCTCGGCGATTTCATATTTCGCCCGATTTTCACTCCTTTGATTCTCTACAGCACATTCCCTTCATATAAATAGTGAAATCGCCCGATTTCTCGTCAGTTTCCCAACTTCACGCGATTCACCGTTTTTTTTTAAAAAAAAGAAAACGGACCCTCAAATCTCTCCATCTGCGACTTTCTGCAAATCCCTCCACAACAACGGTACGGGATTTCACTAGATTTACAAGTTTTCGCTCGTTTCTTACTCGTTTTGCTTAGATTATTTCCGTTTAGGGCTCAACAGTCTTTCAGTCCCTACTCTGTACTTTATCGCTTCGAATCGATGAAAATCTCTCTTATATGTGTTCGCTGAGTTGTTTTTAATGCATCTGATCTGTTTTGCGTAATTGTGCTTCAATTATTTCCGATTACATCTACCTTAGGGTCGATTCTGCGTTTCAAACTCAATTCGCCCGATTTTCCCCCTTTTCTGCTGTTCAACGTAAAATGTCTCTACTCGCCCGATTTGTTAAACGCCCGATTTCACATCTTTCACATGTATCTGATTGTGTTCAAATCCCCCGATTTGCTTTAATCGCCCGATTTCTAGTTTTACTCACAGCTGTCTCAAAATCGTCCGAAAATTGACTTTTTCTCTGAAAGTTCAATTTCAATCGCCCGATTCGATTTACAATCGCATGAATGCCCACTAATTTCGAATTGCCCGATTTGTCCTTAAAATTACAACTTCAGATCTAATTGCCCTATTATTCACTAAATCTAAAATTGTTTGATTCCATCAACTGTGAACTATTACTAACTTTCAAATCGCCCGATTGGCCAATCGCACGATTCAATCGTTCAATCGAAGTTGCCACAAACAGTGAAACAACTGCCCGATTCACTCGAATCTTTAACGTAATCGACTAACTTCAATGATTGCATTAAATCAATCGATTCTACTTTCACAAATTTAATCGATCGCGACCACTACCCCTATAGTTCATGCCCGATTTTGACTTGTGCTTAAATCTGCCGATTAATCAATCCAATTTTTCTCTCCGTCAATCGCCCGATTCTACCTTAACACACTTTCGATTCAAACTACACGAATTGCACTTCATGCTATGTGGTTTCACTGCCTTAGTCTCGTGCCACCAAAATCATGCGATTTAACACCAATGGTACTCTCTCAGTCGAGTCGCACTATCTAAGTCCCATAGAACGTATATTTAACTTTGTTAATGACTTTGCAGACCTTACAATTTTTAATTTAAATGTTTTCTTTGATTTTTTAGGTTGCACAATATGGTGCGAGAGATTGACGATGTCTCCCATCTAAAGACTAGGCTCAGCGACTCCCCAATAACGTCCAATTAGACTTCGACAACACACATTGTCCCGACCCTATCATCCCAAAAATTCTTCAAAACCACCCTCTAAACACAGCCTTTTCCATAACCGAGCGTGTCCCCGAGGTATACGTCCAACAATTTTGGGCCACGCTCCAAAATCCAACCGACAACCCACAACCAACCCGTCTCTCTGCCTACATTGACAACACTGTTGTCGTCCTGTCCCCCGCCATCATACGCTCCACATTAAACCTACCAAACTCGTTCATTTACAACACACACCCCACTTCTGAACAGTTGATCGCCGACTTCCTCTTTATGGGATACAAACCAACGCCCAGAAATCAATCCATCTCCCGGACTTCTGCGCCAAGACATACCTCGACCCTGGCGGACGCTGTTCTTAGTCGTCAACAAGTGCCTCTCACCCTGGGTCAGACCGCTGCAACCGACAAACCATGCTGATCTTCCATGGCATAGTCTTTAACAAAAACTACGACGTAGCCCAATTGATATGGTCTGACCTTGTCGATCAACTACGAAGACAAAAGTTCAGTTCCACAAGGTTCCTCCCATACATAAGATGGTTTCCCATCCTGGTTCAACACTTCATCGACCTCAATCCTGAGATCGAACGCCGTCCCCAGGTCGAAGGCTATGAAATACCCAAGCTCGGCAAAATACAATCCACGAAGACCAAGTCGAAATTCGATGAAGCAGCCATGCTATTGGGAGAACACCTCCTTCATCTTCTAGACAAGACGGATCCCGTGCTACAAGGCTATTGCGAGCAAACAACCTCGAAGATATCCCCACGGTTCAACAGAACCCAGTTGAACCTAACCCCGAGACTAGCAAATCCCAACAACCAAGTATAGGTCTAGGACGTCCTTCATCTCCAAAACGAAAACAAAAGAGAAAATCTAAAGGGGATGACGGACGCAGCACGAAGGAACGGCGTACCAAACAAAAACACGACCGTCCTCCTCCTTCCTCCAGTCCACAAATAGCCCGAACCGAGCCCATAGGTACAGGGGATGACTTTGTCCTCCCCCGAGTAGAAGTCGCGACATCGGGTCCAAACGCGCAAACCACCCCACCTAGCCACTCAATCATCTCCCAACAGATGATTGCTTCATATACTCACGAGGAGCCATGTCAACCATCACCACCTCTCTCGGAGGAGGTCGATGTTGTATTATGCAGTCCGTCGCCTCAAACGGCACCTTTATTGATCACAAGAGGTCTAGTGTCCGCACCCACCACAGATTTTCCCCTTTCTAGGACACAAACACTAATTTCTGCACCCACAGGTCTTAGTGATCTGTCCAGAACGCTCTTTGATGTGTCTGTACTAGCTGCTAGTTCGGGACTGAGTGGAAGACCCACAGCAGTCAACACCACAGCAGCTACTTATGTGGGCCATCGATCTGAGTCCGCCTCAGCATCGATGTCAACGATAGGCCTTAGTGGCTTCGGTTCTTCAAGTCCTGTGCAAGCAGGCGGCACATCAGTTCCTTTTACTGATGTTGTGACGGTGGACCGTCTTCGTGACTCTGCCTCGTTATTTTCCCCGTTCATGACGGAGGCCACACTCAATGTTCGCCTAGCTGTATTCGCCAAAGAACTCCAAGACTCCATAATGACCCAGGTGTACAACGCGATTGGGACATCCTCTAGAGACAAGGGCAAAGCCTCCGTCCCCGCACAAGCACCTTCTCAAGCCGATCCCCCTACTGCCCCTGACGACGGTCCATGGAATGTTCCTGTGATGGAACTAATTGATGTCGTCATCGTCAGACTCCGCACTGCAACGAAGCGCAGCGAATATGAAGCGGAGGTCCTTAGACGACTAGAGCTGCCGTTCACGTGCCGAGGTGAGGCTCAGACTTCGGCTCAGCCGAGTGACGACCCGGAGGGTGAGGGTCGTCCCGAGGGGGAGAAGCAGCTAGAGCCACAGCCTCAACAACAGCAGACGACTCGAACCACCAAAACACCTACACCCTCACGAACAAAAAAATCTACGCGACCTACTACCAAAACAACCCAACAAGCCACATCACCAGATACACACCATCGAAGGAGCTCTCCAATATCTTCCTCGTCTCCTACCAACGAGCCCATCCTATCCCTCGAAGAGTTATGCAATCCTCACACCACTGTTGAAAAGTACATTTTCAACGAGGATTGGATAACAAAACCAATGGACCCAGCCATAGCTAAGGGCTTAATGGAGAATGCTAGATACTTTCTGGTGAAAGCCAACGTAAGCCTTGCCCTTATTGACGATGATGAGCTCGAGGAAGGTGAAGACTACGAAACCGCAATTCCAGAACTTCCCGAGCTTCTCAAACACCGCGTCGTTGATGAAGAATGCCCTCTCTTGAAGTCGAAGATAAGAGAAGAGCTTAATCTGCCATGGGAGAATGCCAAAGTGGTTGCTCCCTATCAAGAACAAATACGACGGAGAATCTGGAGGAAAGAAGATAGGATTAAGAAGCTGGATGAGCTGGAACTCAAAGGACTAACTCATCTTTCAAGACCAACTGCCGTTCGGTACCTGCTTTCTCTCCGTCGAGGACTTATGATGAAAGGGAAAGGAGCTAATGTTGAGACTCTTCGAAGAGAAGAGAAGGAACGAGCCAGAATTAATGCAATCATCGGAGTACGACGAGCTCGACTCGACTTCTACGAATTTCCATTTACAAGATACGGCGAGAAGATGGAACGGTCGAAGACCTGACTTAAGGCGATCTCTCATACTTAAGAGGTGAGGACATTGATCGGATGGTTGGAAGCTACAGGTTTCTTGGAACGCTTCAGAATCCAGACCTCAAGGTTGGATATGTCGCTCTTAAGCGATTTTTGATGCGCCAGATCAAATTCAATGCGACCCATGACCTCCAAATGGCAGTAGAAAGCAATATGAAGAGAGTAAACCTCACAAAGCCGTCCTTCGAAGTTCCAGACACCAGTCTTGGCGAAGGACACATAATCAATGAAGATGATGATCCGTCAGTCGTTTACATCAACTACAGGGGAGATAAAAGGCAAATGAAGACATCAGAGATTAACAAGTTCAGCGACGGTACACTTCGAATCATTTGAAACAAGCTTAGAAGTATTCTCGGGCAGCTAAAAGATGAGGAACACGAAGTCCAAGAAAAGTACATGAAGCTGATCGAGATCATTTATGAGAGAATATCATTTCGAAGAGTTTTGCGGTCATATGAGCACATCTTAGGACTTCGGAAGTCACCATACGTGCTAGCGAGCCCCAAGAAAAGGAAGAACCAGAAGACATCAAAAAGAGGACGAGGACACTAAGGGGAAGATTGTTAGGAATTAATTATAGTGTCCTCTATTTATTTGTGCCTTGGGCTAAGATTTAAATATTAATAGGGTTGTAGTAGGTTGGGGAGACAACTTGTATTAGTAGAAGTTATGGTACTTGGGCTTTAATATACCAAATAGCTGTGGTATATAAAGCCCATATTTACCCTTGTTAGGGTTTTATCAAAAGAAGATACATTGAAGCCGTTCTTGTTAAAACACATACACAAACACACACTAAAAGGTGCTCCATACGGTATTAATCTTTCTAATAATCTTTTGATCCTTGTTTGGTAACAAGTGGACCAACAGATAGAATAGGAAACCTTGGACTGTTAACATTCCACCAATCCAATATATCAAAACCATCAGATTCTTCCTCAACTCCTCTTTTAAATACTTATCCAATTCAGATTTTGATTCCATCATACCACCCTCTTCTTTTCCCCTTTTCATCTCCATCCTAAATTTATCTTTCAAAACTTTTGATGGTTGCATAGCTACCGGTGAATTTCTTTTTCCAATGATGCGGTTGAAAATGTAGTAGAAAATGATGCATTGAGAGGAGCAACCGTAATTAGACATTATCAATTCCCAATCAACAAAACACAACTCAATTGACTTTCCAATGTCGTTTCCCGTATGACTCGATATAGGCTTAAAATTCAGCACTTCCTTTTGCAACTTCCAATTATTTTCCACAAAATGAGCAGTAAGACACATATAGTTAATTCTTTTGTATAGATGTCCAAGTGTCCGTGGTTAAACAAACCCTACCAATATTTCCTTTAATTTGAGCCATTTTTTCTTTTCTTCCAAATAAAAACTGTAAATATCCCTAGCTACAGTCACCCTAGAAGGAAATTGAAATGAAGGTCGACAAGCACTAACAAAATGCCTAAACCCTTTTCCATCCACTAATTTGAACGGAAGCTCATCCACGATGATCATCTGCGATAGTGCCTTCGTAACTGCTTACTGGTCAAACTTCCAAGCAACTAAATTAGCTATTCCGTCCTCTCCCCCATCTCTAAGAGCTAATGAGTTTGGTTATCAGATTTATTCCCAGAATATGAAACACATACTTTTAGATGGCCTAAAAGAGTGCTAATTCGATGTGTTCTAGTTGACGAAAAATACTCTCTTCCACAATATCGACACTTACTTTTCTCCTCACCACTCTCACCCGTTAATGAAGTGACATGTGCCCATACCTTCGATCCTTACTTAGAAGCTCGAGTTTTCTTTGGCTTTTCCTCAACGGACATTTCACTTTGCTGTCTGTCCAAGTCCATGTCTTTGTCCCCAGCCTCCACAATCTGGGGTTCTAAAATCCTCTATTCTATGGTGCGATTTTCGTCAACCTAGGCATGCTTAGCATGTGGTAAATGAAGAAAATAAAAATATCACAATGGAGTGCTACATGATTAACCATTCAAAGATGGTTATCCTCATTTGCCATGTTAGAGTTTGCCTATATATACATGTCATTTGATGTTGTAAATTGCATCCCAATATAGAGAGAGAAAAAAGAGAAGTATAGAAGAGAAAATAATAGAGGGTTTATGAGATATTTTTTCTCCAACTACAAAGAGGGATAGTAAGGATCTTCCCCTTTACAGATTGAGAGGTGTAACCTCGATATTTTCTCTATAGTGAATTCTTCTTCCTTGCCCGTCCGTGGTTTTTACCCCGATTTGTTTGGAGGGTTTTCCACGTTAAATCTCGGTGTCCACTTTTATTTTTAATTGCTCAAATATTATCCGCGGTGTTATTCGACCGGGTCCACTACCACGCCAACAGTATTCTCCTTGGATAGCATTTACTTCTTTTTTTGGTCCCGAGGCATCCCCACACAGTCCGCTATGGGCTAACCGCCACACACTCCAGATGTGGGATTAATCTCCGGGGTCAGATGAATACGTCTCAAACCCACCCAACAACGATAGTCATGGGCCTTAGGCCCATGGGGACTTGCTCAAAGTCATGTGGGAGGTAGGGTTCGAACCCCTGACTCCTAGTCACATGAACTTTGAGTGCCTCAACTTGGCCAATAGAGCCAATTCCTCATTGGCATTTAATTCAGATGTGCGAAAATATAATTAGGCCACAGTTTCATATTTTTATTATCAAGTTTTAGACACATGGGCTTTTTACATATTTTTTCATGGACTCGTTCGTATATGCAATATATTTTCTTACATGTTTGTCCTTGCGAATAATCAGCCCACAAAGGGGACAAAAAAATAATATTATCGGTCAATATCGCAGAACTTCGTTTTTCTTACGTGATTATCGTTATATGACGTTTGTTTGCGATCAAGATTTCGTGTTTAGTATCTTCGAACAGATGTAAGAATGGCATGATATAAGTTTTATGATAACTTAGTGGGGTCTTAAAATATTGTTCTGATGACTTCAGTACTAGAAATTTAATGTTTTGGTGTATGATCAAAGCTGCAAAATTAAGATGATGTTGAGCCCAGAGAAGTAAATAACTTCATAGTACAACATATGATTAATTACAAGGAAACCCCACCATGTCTTTGAACAATTTATGACGAGAAAAACAGTTTTTTTTAGTGCTACATGGAGATTAGGGTTTGGCTCGTGTACGAAGGCTTGGTGTTTAAATGATGTTGAGTTGTTTAGGAGACAGTTTCTTGTTCGTTTTAATTAACGTTGTTGCCTGAATATGCATACATATATTGGCATGGAAGTGATGTATGCTTGTTGAATCAACCCCAAGTTATTTATTGGTTTTCCTTGAATATCTTGTCTTGCATGGACATATGTATTTGAAAATGGCATTTGTTTTCACCAATTCTCCGACATGAATTTTAAGGGGTTTGAGAAAAAAGGTTTGTTAATAATATACACGTTTCACCAATTCTCCGACATGGACATAGGACTCATATCTCCTGTCCCACTTTTTTGTGCCACTTTTTGTGCCACTTTTTTAAAATATCATTAAACATTGTTCCGATTAGTGTTAAAACACCCGTAAATGACATTAAATCATAAATACTATTATACCAAATGCTAAAGCACAAAAAAAACAATATAATCTATACTTTTTCATCGTACTTTTCAATATATCATAATATAAGTGTTATATAATTATTTTTTTGTGTTTTAGCATTTGGTATAATAGTATTTATGATATAATGTCATTTACGGGTGTTTTAACACTAAGCGGAACAATGTTTAATGGTGTTTTAGAAAAGTAGCACAAAAAGTGGCGCACAAAAGTGGGACAGGAGATCCGGGTCCATAAGAATATATGGGATAGCTGTTATTTACTTTCAGGTAAGCATACGCTTGCTTAAACTTATATCTATTAATTAATATATTTTATTTGTTATTGAATTAGCAATAAATAGTTTTCCTAAAGCAATTAATGAAATCACGAGACATCACAACATACATACAAACATATATGATATAATGCGACCAAAAATACACAAATGCACGTTAGTTCCGACATTTTGTTCTGTTATTCTGACACAGACTTGACATGGAGCTAGATTTATTAATTATAATCCCATGCATGTGTGTAAATCAAGTGTAATAATCAAATATTAGATAACGTACACGCACTTGGTTTCTCATTAATTGTTTTGAACCATTGATTAAAGTTTGAGTCATATTCCTATTCATCCTAAGTTAATGGCTTTTAATTGCTTGCGTCAAGGCTCGAAATTTGGTTTAACTTTGTAGATAATCCCAAACATGAGCCGAACTACTTAACATGGAGATGAAAGCGCGTAATTTTTAAATTTTTGCTAGTGTTTTTTAATATTAACTTTCGATTTTTCGAATATTAGGAAAAAAAAAGTGCTTTCATTAACTTTTGAACTGTTCATTAATTACACAAATTGTCAGGGCTAAAGTGTACAAATAATTCCTCTTCATTTAACCATTCCGATGGAATAAAGTTTCCATTAGTGGAACAACAATCGAAAAAAAAAAACAAATAAGACGGAACTAAAAACATTTTAAAAACTTCCTCCGAAAAAAAAAAACATATTAAAACCAGTTTAAGACACCATAATAATGATTATTTTAATCATTTGTAATACTATTCACTTTCTTCACTTTTAAAGACTTGTATCTCTTTACCGAAAATAAAGGCACTGTCTCATACATGAAGAGACTTCCACGAAGTGATAAGTAATTGTTAGTCGACCAGGAGAATTAATAAAGAAAAAATAAGAAAAGTAGAAACGACCAAGAGAGATATATTTTTACTAATGGTGGATAACATAATATGGGAGAAAAATAAATATATGTTTTTGTATTTAGAGTCTTTCGAGAATAGAATAACTCATAGTACGCGGTCGTGAATTTTAACCTTGCATCATTTTAATGTCAGAAACTCGGTTTCGAGACGCGCGCAGTCGTGACTTCAATATTTAATAAATAGGTATATAAATCCGATAATTGAGTTCCATCAATTTTATCAAAAGATTGCTTCCGCGAAAGATACGCAGATTGGCATGATTAATTATAATTAATTATGATTTACTGCATTTATATATTGCTTGCATCACATAATATTAGTTCTGATTTTTCTTCAGAAAAGTAGAATAAAAAACCCTAGTATCAATTGCTATCTCGGCAAAGAAAATTAACGAATTCGAGCTTCTCGGGTAAAAGCTACAGTAGACTATCCCGTAAGAGAAGCAAATCTATCTAACCATACTAAATACTGTACATGCATCGCTTCATACTTTTAAACTTTATCTCATCTAATCGTACATTATAACAGACAAAGCTCTCCATCGGCAAAGATGTAATACATATACACACACATATATATAAATATATATGTATATATATCTTTCTATTTAGTATTACTACCCATAATAATAACACCATCTTGAGTCAACCTTCTTCTTCTCCTCAGCATCTGCTTCATACCATCAGCTACAAGAGTCAGAGCTTCAGCTATGTCCTTAACGCCGCCGCCGTTCACAGCGACGGCGTTATTTCTCTTCTTATTATTATTACACGATCTATTAAGCTCATATCCAACGGCTTCCGAGCAAAGCCCACAAAGCCACTTTCCGTTGAAGTTAGATCTCACTTGTCGAATGTATTCTTGGGTACAGTCTTCGTTAAGGCCACAGCAATCGCAGGTTACTAATATTATCTCCATTGTTGTAATAAAGAATGGAGTTTTGTGAGAGAGAATTTTGTGTGTGTGTGTGTGTGTTGAAGTTGATTATCTCTATCTATTAAAGGAGGGAGGGAATAAGTTGGCATTTATATATGTGTAAGAGAGAAAGAGAGAAAGGTTGTGTAATAAATGTTTACCATGTTCAAATAGGGACATTGGGCAGAGTGGGATATATGGAGGTGGGGGGGGACCCTCACCACACCAATACACCATGGTGTGAATAATGAACCCTCTCTTTAAATGGGAAAAGTTATATAATTGTTTTGGATAATATGAGATGGATCATATCTTGATTGAGTATTAAAACAAAATTCTCTTCATTTTATTATGTGTAGATATTTATGTGATACTTGACCTATTTGGAAATTCTTTTCTTTTTATACTATTGGGTAAAATTTTTAGTGTGACTTTTGGGTAATAGAATTTAGAGATATTGTTGAAAATGCATGTAATCGTTGTGTGTGTTTAGATATAATATCATCCTTGTATAAAACTTACCGAAGACTTTGAAGTGATGGGCACTTTTAGAGTTTATACTTATTTAAGTCATAATGTGAGATATGAATTCATGGCCTATATATATATATATATATATATATATATATATATATATATATATATGCGCCTTCAAATCTATTGACATTTAATTTTCTCAACAGGTAACGGTTCAATGATTCCATTTCCACGTGCAGAAAACTGTGTGCTTCAATTCCCCAAACCCCTTCATGAAAATTCAACGTATTGTATATTACGTTTCATTATTATTTTTTTTACTATTTTTTCGAACCCATATTTCAGATCTTTGTTCATATTAGAGATATATCTCTGACTAAATATTACTAAATCGATTTAAATGATGGATTCAATTGAAAAAAAAAAGAAGAGAGAGAGAGAGAGAATAGAGAAAGGTATATATAATCATTCTCCAAGATTTATTTTTGGGTAGAAATCAAGATGAATTAAATATACAAAGTTCGATTTGTACTTAAGCTTGGTGTAGACTATTATATTTCATTCTATATTCGATTCGTAGATACATATAATTTGGGCCATTTTGTAGTATTGCACTGTACATGATTATGTGCTAGACCAGTATAGAACTAAACTCATGATAGATAATAAAACATAAAATGAGAACATTCATTGTATCTGGGAACAAAGCCGTGGCATTATTACCAATTGATTCGCTCATTAACTATACAATTTGCAAGAAATTTATTCCACTCCACTTACGTGTAATAAGAGATTAATTTCTATATATAATCTGCACGTGGTTGGCCTCTCCAGCATTATTATATTACAAAACAAATCTCTCTGAAGAACTATAAAAATATGTCTCGTATGAGATCCATGTTGTTGCTTCTATGTCTTTTGGTCTTAACCATTTCACCATATTTTGTTGGATGTTTCGACGATAATGAGGATGGAATTAATATTTTTATGAGTGAAAATGATCGTGAAATTATCTCTTATGAAGACGATGATATGTTCAATCTCGAGTCAATGAAACCCTACGGCCACGGCCGCCGCCGCAGCCGTCACCACCACCAACATTACCGCCGGCGCCACCGCCGTCATCTACCAATCGACAAGGTGAAAATTAGGTTTATTTCATTCGGGAAAAGTAGAAAGTGTCTAGACATCTTTAATAATATTGATGGGCTTTGAAGCTTCGGTTTTGGGCCATAGTTTGATTACTATTGGGCTGATATGAAAATGAAAGAAAATAAATTAAATTAAAATAGAGATAGAAAGACAAAATAATACAAAGAAGGAATCTTAAACAAAGGCAGCAGCATAATACATGCTGAATGTTTGTTTTATTAAAAGAGCACAAAATTCAATACGAAGAGAATCAAATTTCTGACTTCGGTATTCATAGGTCATATCATGTTTAATGGGATGGAGATATGTTTTGTATAATCTAATCCAACTGTTGAAATGAAGAGTTGCTTTTTGAAAATGTATGAACGGTTTTGCGGCACATTGTTTGAATTTTGAACTAGTACACATACGTAATTATCAGAACAATATAGACCCCATTCTAATAATTTAAAGGTCAATGATATTATTTAATAGTAATATATACTGGGTTGAAATATAGGTAATCATGGCGACCAATTACGAATCAGAGTTTACTTTGAGGCCCTTAAATTTTCTTGTATCTCTTGACTTCATGGTATTTTTATTTTATTAATTATGATCTAATTGGACTTTATGAAAACCTTGATCTGGAAAATTTTTGCGTGTGTGACATCAAATACTTTCTTTACAAACATATCGCCTTCTCTTCAAGGGTTGTTGAGGCAAAAAAAAAAAAAGCAATATTAGTTGGGAAATATGATTGAGTGGGGCTAACATTCGGCAAAATAATTTCATTATTGCTGCGACGTTGAGAGATCAAATTATGTCACCTTTTTCTAGCATGCCATGTTATGACTATGAGAAATAAACTATACAGCTTAAAAAATATGCTATTATCACATTAATTGCATTTTTGTTTCACATCCAAAAGAAATCATTGCATTTTGCTTTACTATGATATTCAAATATATTTCACTGTTCTATCTACTTAATTACTATTTAGAACAAATTTCATTTTTATTTTATTTGTGTTTCAAAATTCTACTTACGAGTAGTACTAGTGGCCCCACATGCCCACAAAGTGAGTTCCCATCAACATGTAATAAAAAGTTAAATGATAAAACCATCATAATATTATGAAAAAAATTTCGTTCAAAATTTGAAACCATTTTTGAGTAGGTGAAGAATAGGATGAATCCTACTTCTTTATTATTATTTGTTAGGATCGGTTAATGTGTCTAGAGGAGGTGAATAAACACTTGGATATTTTTCGGTTCTGAACTGGTTAAGGTTAGATACCGGTGCTTGATATTCTGTTGTGCTACTTGTGCGTAAGCTAACCGGTCGGTTTTGAACCAAGATCGGCGGTTGATGTGATGTAGGGTTGAGCAAAAATATTCGAAAACCGGATTCCGATCGTATCGGGTTTCCAAAACCCGAAAAAATGTGTTAGGCCGATTTTATCCAACCTTGAACTGATTCAATGGATTAGTATTACCTGATACGATGAATTACGGAAGCAATAAAGAAGTAATACCGATAGACGAATTGTAGAGTTGGAACGAGAGCGCGCGAGTTCTTCAGAAAGTCGTCAACTCAATTATGAATCAGCAACCCTGAACGATACATCGTTGGGTATTTATACATAAGCCCTAATGGGCTATCCGGGCCCAATATAGCTAATATACCCACAAGTCGGGTATATTTACAATTAAGTCATAGGGCGTAATTAAATTACACAACATAGACTAATAATTAAATGAACACAATTAAATAATATCTAACAATCTCCCCCTTTGTGTTCATTTGTCATAGTAGCGCGGTCTTCTGTTCGGTAGAAAGATTTCTTAGATTGAGAACGTACTCAAATTGTCTGATGCTTCGGCGAAGGCATAGTCTATTCTGAATTTCTTCAATAGCAATATTGCTTAGACTAACGACTTCATCCCGAAACTGCTCGATGCCTAAGCTTGCAAGGTCACCTTTTGAAGAATCAGAGTATCTTCTAACTTTACTTCTCAGTTTCTTGATAATGATTCTGAGAGTGCCGTCGCAGTACTTCTCGACTTCTGAGAGAAACATGACTCTTTAGTCCAGACTTACTGTAAACTACGGAGAGTTCAGGTTCTTTGAAGATGAAGCCATTTGGGTATGGTTTGAGTTCCTCCTCCATGCCGGTGAAGTTTGGTCTTGTGAGGTTTACCTTCCTAGCATTATTCTCAATGGCTATCTGAAAGTCATGCCCTGTGTAGAAGGTAATATCCCTTAGCATGTGTCTTTTGATGGCTTCATATCCCAGCTTGTATCGAAATTCTCGTAGGATGAATTTCCTGTAGAGTCTTGATAGCTTGTATACTTCGCTGGGATCAATGTACTGCAGATTGCCTTCAGTGATCACGTCTTCTGAGCCGTCCAGTCGTTGTACTTTGTAGACTGGGTATTTTAGGCTTCTTCCCATTTCCTGGACGGTGACATCCAATATATCCTTGATTGGTGCCTTCGCTCTCATTCTCTTCTTGTCTGCATCCGTGACCCTCGAGCCACCTTTTGTCGTCCATTTATATAGGAAATGGTAGGCCAATTTTGTGGATCCTCCAACATGTGATAGGCCTCTCAGCTCCATTTCATTGTATGGTCGAATTTGGTCACGTTCTCGCCAGATTCTACTTCGAAGTTCCTCTTGAAATGGAGTTGTTGCTTTGTCCCATGGGATCTCATATGTATATGACGTTTCTTCATAGTCTTCTCCATTTCTGATCTCGTCTGGCGCCATTCTGAGGCTTGCTTCAACCGCCGCCCAGATTAATCCACTGACGTTGTCCAGTCTCTCTTGAAGGTCATCTCCTGCGGGATGATTGCTGTATCTTTGAGATCCCCATCCCTGATCGATAAACACGTTGAGCTCAACCAGAGAATCAGGGATGTTCATGTCTACGACTGGAGGTAGTGGCTCATCGATTTCCTGTGGGGGTGGGTCTGGTCTGAAGTCGGATGGTAATGAGGGTAGGCCTTTTGGTAGGTTAGTATTTAGGGTTAAATGGAGATTTGGGGATTCTGGTTGAGTTTGGGTTGAGGTTGAGGGTTCTGTATGGGTGGAATGAGAAGAGGTAGTAGGTTGTGGATTTGTGGACGTGGAGGTTTCTGGTTGAGTTTGGGTTGAGGTTGAGGGTTCTGTATGGGTGGTGGTTGCCTCGACCCGCTGTCGCTTTTCCTCCCCTCAGGACGACCGTCGCCATCAGGGTCGTCATGTCGGCGTTTGTGTGTGGGTGGGTCGTAGTGGCAGTGGTACGGTAGTTGGAGGCGGTGAAGGAGCTCCGTATCCTCATCATCGAGATGGTCGGCCTCGCTGAGGAGGCGGGCGAGTAGATTCTGTCGAAGCTCCTTAATGGTGGGGGTAGGTGTGGAGGTTGGTGATGGTGTTTGGTGGGATGAGGAGGATGGTATTGCCCCGACTTTTTGTAGGATAGAGGCCTCCATTTGCTTCATTTCTTCGCGTATAGTTGCGAGGCTCCGTTCAAGGCTCTGGTCGAGGTGGGCTTGGGTGACGAAGGGTGAAAATAACTCAACAGAGCCACGAAGGCGTTCTGTTGTCACGACTTCAGAGTAAACTCCTGTGTCGCGGCCCACATTCACTAAAAAGTGTGTGGGACTTGATGAACCGGGGCCACTTAGGCTCACCGTTGGCATCATTGATAAGACAAGCTCATCTAGATGGCCTGATGGCACGGGGGTAATGATGTTGTCCGTGTCAGGTCTTCCGTCCGATCGTCGAGTATCATCGGTAGATGATGTCTCTACAGACGTTCTGGACTGTTCACCAAGAGCAGTCGAGAAAAGTGTTTGTGTCCTAGCAAAATCGAAAAAATTTGGGTAAGTGGACTCTAGACTCGATGTGAGGGAAGAAGGGACAGCGACATGGGGCTGGGGGTCGCTGATTTGTATATCACTTGCCTCCGAGTGAGGCAAGGATGACTGAGCTGGTTCCCCGTGAGCTGTTGAGACATCAACCTGTTGGGAGGTTGATGAATGGGAAGGGCTGGGTTGTGCATGCGCCGTTGAACCAGATGCGGCGGCTTCTACTCGGGAGCTGATTAAATCAGCTCCTGTTCCTAGGGGTTCGGTTCTGGAAGTTATAGTGAGGAGGGGAGGTGCGAAATCGACGGACACCGAAGGTGGCGGTCGTCGGTCGTGTTTTTTCTTTGTGCGTACTTCGCGTTGTCGTTCAGGACCCTGTCTCACACTCGGGCTGGCCCCGGGGTTGGATACGGTGGGGTTTGACCGTATCGTAGGGGCAGGCAGGTTCTGTGACTGCCTGTATTTGATCACTTCGGCATCCGTAGGATCAGCGAGGTCCAGGAGGTGTCGTGGGATAGGCATGCCTTGGAGTGTCGATCCTTCCTTTGATTTCTTCAGATAGTTGAACTTGGGGACTCCTAGGTACTCTGCCGCTGGACGACGAGTGATCTCTGGATGGATTTCCATGTAATGATAAGTCAAGACTTGGAACCATCGGAGATATGGAAGGCCCTTTCTCTTGGACGTCTTGAGGTGATCCCTGGTATCTGGTCCACAATTTCTTGCATGAATAGGGCAGCGTAGTCGTAGCGTTTCCCGAAGATGACCCCATGGAAGAGAGTGAGGATGCTGAGGTTGCAACGATCGTAGCCGGTGTGTTTCGGTGATAAGCACTTGTTAATCAGCATGAATAGTGCGTTCCATGGAGCAGGTATTTTGTTGAAGGAGAGTGCTGAGACTTGTGTGAGAGGTGGGGAGCAACCTAGTTCCAGCATTCCATTTAGGATCTCTTGAGCGGTGGGAGGTGGATCGAACTCATCAAAGGTGGGCAGTTGTAGAATCGTCCTCAGAAGATCTTTGTTAAGAACAACCGAAGTGTTCTCAATCTGACTTTGGAAAATAATCTCCTCGGTGTCTTAAACTTGATCCATGAGACCCCAAAATTGTTGTAGGTAGACTTGGGGAACGCTCGCCGTGAGTGTGAAGGCGGGGAGCAGAAAGTGGTTCTTCAGAATGGCTATGATCACCATGTCTGAGCATCTGAATGCTGTTGTGTCCAATTGGTAGTTGTTCTTCAGCGGCTCGATCCATTTGGAGATTGGGTAGATCGTATCACTGTTTGGAATCTCCATAATCAGTAGATGACAGAGTATAAACACCGAAGAAAGTTACAGTGAGGAGTGCGAAGAGAAGATTTCGAAAATTTCAGTGAATTTGGCGAAGGATGAAATGTGGAAGACGAAAGATGTCGAGAGAGACGTTATAAAATGTCGAGTCTTATAAAATTGGGCTTGTCGAGACATCCTGAAGGGCCATATAAATGTCGAAGAGAAAAGGCCAATTGCTGAAAAAGGAAGTCGAGATGATGGTTTTAAAATGTCGAGCTTATGAGATGTCGAGACATATTATAAAATGTCGAGGTCAGCTTGGGATTCTTTAAGGCCCATATAAAATGTCGAAACGAAATTATATTTTGGGCTTGAATAAGTGACGAGGCCCAACATATAAAATGTCGAGATTGAAGAGGATGTCGAGATGTCTGAACGAGCTTATGATTTGGGCTTTTACTCGAAATGGCTCAATCTGATTACAAAACTTAGAAGAATCATGCAAGTAAGCCAAATAAAATAAAATGCAAATTGTTGACCTTTTTGGTCCGTATATGTTAGAGAGTTTTGATGAACGATGTAATTGTAATGACATTAGGTCTATAAAATAAGCAATTCGATTTGGGACAAATAAAATGTCTAAGTTCATGATAATATTCAATCATGCATTATTTATGAGCTATAAAATCGATTAAGTGTTGGATATTTGAATTGCGTGTGATTCTGTGATGATTTGATGGAACTAGGTGATCGCATGTTATAGACAGTCCATGAGATAGGATATATCGTACTGTGCTATATATGGAAATAATGCATGAGATATCCTACTGAGCTATATATGGAAAATATGATGTTTATATATGGAAGGTGATATATCTGTTGATACTAGTTTATTCCTGGACGAAAATCACTTATGCGATTCTTTGCATGCTCTACACTGAATTTAATGTGCAATATTAAATTGATATCCTTCCTTATGTTGATTGGAATATTATATTTAGGAAAGATATGATTTGATTGATTTTTTGGATAAGGTATTATATGATATAAACGGATGTGATCTCTGAAATAAGGAAAGGTTGACCATGATTGATAAATCGATTTAAGTAAGCTCTGATCTGATTTGTGTGCTAAACATGGTAAATACGTTGATTAAATGCTATGAGCTGTACATGGAAAACGTTCTGATATCTTGCTATCTTGTGTGCTATACTTGGAAAGTAAATCTCGATTGACTCGTTACTAGGAACTGATAGCAGGGAATCACTTATGGAAAGTCCTGAAATGGAAAATATATGCGAAATGGTTGAATGAGCTTGAGAACGAAATTGAGCCTTTATATGGAAAATAATTATGCTTTAAATGTGCTATATGACCGTTGTGATGATTTGTTAAGAGCATGTTTTATATGGTATGATTGACTCGAAAGCTACATGGAAACTATGCTTGATTTGGTGATTATTGCTTGATATAACTTTCCATGTGAAGTGATATTTGAAAAGGATTATATATGAGCTGCACTTCAGACATTCGAGTCACTAAGAATTTGCGAATATAAGTCTACGAGAGATTCTTGAGCAGAAACATACTGAGAGATTCCTGAGTTCCCACTTGTGATAGCTTTCTGCCCACCTGAGCGTTAACCGGCATATCCATCACTGATCGAGTGATTTATCCGATATTACATCATAACCTGCCATATATTCTGTCTACGGACGTGTTGTCTTCGGACGTGAGCAATACCAAGGAGGCAAGGTCAACGTTTACGCACACGTGAAGGGAAGGACAAGTCCGGGGGCCCTTCGGTAGCGAGCTGTGTCTGTCGGGATCAAGGAGATTCCGAGGAACGAAACTCGGCGTGTGGTAACCTAGTTGTAGCTAGTGTTTGACTTGTTTCGGTTGCGTATTGGGCTAACCAATCAGTTTTGTATCCAGCTACGGTGCATTATAGTGATTGGTTAAACTCTTGGGAAGCAAATCCCAAGGAGAGGAGTAAACCCCAGTTGGGGATATAACCTCTATAAAAATCCTGTCTCTCATTTACGTTTCAGTTATTTCGTTATCACTGTGAGACAGACCCGACGCACATCCGACGTTACTAGGATATATCAGGCATACTCATCACAAATATCAGTAGGCATACCTAAGTCACCATACTTAGCATTTGTTAAAAGAAGCATAAAATTTTATAAGCCTAATTCACCCCCCCTATTAGGCACATTTATATCTTCATTTGGTATCAGAGCCAGGTTACTCAAACGACGGGCCTAACAAGCCTGAGTTAAAGATCTAATGGCTTCCTCGAGTTTTGATGTGTTTGCAGAGGGACAATCCCATTCCAGGCCACCACTCTTCGACGGGACAAACTACGCTATATGGAAGAATCGCATGAAGGAATTCCTGATCGCTACAGACTACGACCTGTGGGATATCATTGCTACAGGACCTTACATTCCCAAAAATGAAGATGGAACTCCAAGGAAAGGCCCTGATTACAATGTAGCAGACAAGCGAGGAATCTCCTTAAATGCCAAAGCTAAGAACATGATAGCCTGCGCACTCACAAGAGAAGAGTACAATCGTGTGAGCTCATGCGAATCTGCCAAGAACATGTGGGACATGCTTCAAGTTACACATGAAGGAACCACTCGAGTTGTGCAAGAAAGGATAGCCCTCTTACCTCACCAATACGAGCTGTTCAAGATGGAGGACAACGAGACCATAAGCCACATGTATGCCAGATTCATGAACATCATTAATCAAATGTTCTCGTTGGGAAAGAAAATAGAAGATGGTGAGAAGGTGCGAAAAATCCTGAGATCTCTTCCTAGAGAATGGAATCCCAAAGTGACCGCCATCTACGAAGCAAAGGACTTGGACGAACTTTCAGTGTCAGAACTGATCGGATCTCTGACCACCTACGAGATGACTCAGACCTCCATCAAGGAAAAACCACCAGTTCGAAATCAACCAAACATCGCCTTTAATACCGAACAAGAACACGACTCTGAAGGCGAAGAAGAATCTGAGGAGGACCTAATGGAGCAGATTGCCATGCTGACCAGAAAGTTTGAAAAGTTTCGGATGAGAAGAAAGTTCAAGGGAAACTCGAAATTCCAACCTAGGAACAAGGGAATATCGTCATCCAGAAACAATGTACAGAAATGCTTCAAGTGCAACAAGCCAGGCCACTTTGCCTCAAACTGCCCGATGGAAAATGGTGACAAAAAGATAAAGAAGCAGAAGGCCATGGTCACAAACTGGGAAGAAGCCGGGAGCGAAGAAGAGGAAGATCTCGCCTACATGGCCGCGGATGATGATCAGGTATCGGATTCATCCACTATTAAGAAAATATTATTTCTGAATGAATTATATGCTAGGCAATGAATCTCATGATAACGCTTCCTCAGCCCTTGAAGTAGATGAAAAAGAAGAGATGTTTGAAATAATTCAAAATGCAGAAAGAAGGATTAAGTCACTCAACTCACAAGTGAAGGGTCTAATTAGGCAACGAGATGAAGTAGCTAGAGAGAAGCATCAAAGGGATCTAGAAAATGAGCGCCTGAAAGCCGAGCTAGAGACTCTTAAGAAAGAAAAAACTTTGTGTAATTGCGAGCAATTTAGGAAGCAAAAGAGTATATCTAGAGACATGTCCGCCCTTAAGGATTTCCTAGATGAAAAATCTCGTACTAATGTTAGATTTCTTGAAGGACAACAAAATCTTGATATGTTACTCAGTATTCCCGCACAAATCGGAAAAACAGGATTAGGATATTCCACAACACATGAACATGCTGCACCTGCACAAAATGTTAGGAAACCTAAATGTTTTTCATGTGGTCGTCTTGGTCATTATGCTAACCATTGTTTCTTGAAGAAAGCTGATAAATCTAGATATGTCTGGAGACCTAAGAAAGTTCCTGAAGTTTCTAACTCTGGCCAGCCTGTGTCTGAGAGATCACAGCCTGTGACACATGATATACCACTTGCTAACAGGAATTATTTTGCTGCTAACCGTTTAGGACCCAATCAAAATTGGGCACCTCAGAAAAGAACTGATTCATGCAGGTACAAAGAAGAAAATCCAGTAAGAAGAACAAGTGGTACCTCGACAGTGGGTGTTCCCACCATATGACAGGTTATATCAGTAAGTTTGTGTCGGTGAAAGCGTATGACGGAGGATATGTCTCTTACGCCGAAAACACAAAAGCGAAGGTTATAGGTGTTGGAACTGTCGGTAACACTTTACATACTACTATAGATGACGTATGGTTAGTTAAGAATCTAGAACATAACCTCATTAGCATCAGTCAATTATGCGATAAAGGTCATACGGTTACGTTTGAAAATGATAAGTGTGTAGTTAGAAATAATAATAACGTACTATTCAGTGCATCAGGGATAGAAATATAATTGTATAACTCTTGATGATATCACTGACCAGAATGTCAAGTGTCTAGCAGTTACACAGGATGACACCTGGTTATGGCACAGACGCCTAGGACATGCCAACATGGAATTGCTATCTCACATTACAAGCAATGCACTGATACGAGGTGTTCCTGACATAAAGTTTGTCAAGGACAAAACATGCAAGGCATGCCAGATGGGCAAGCAGACTAAGACATCTTTCAAAGCAAAGAATGTGATATCTACATCCAGACCTCTGGAACTGCTGCATCTCGACCTTTTTGGTCCGGTTCGGACGATGTCTCTGCGAGGTAAAAGATATGCCTTTGTCATCGTTGATGATTACTCCAGGTATACTTGGGTGATATTCCTTGCACATAAGAATGAGGCATTAGACAACTTTACATCGCTAGTAAAGAGACTTGAAAATGAAAAGAAACGAACTTATGTAGGATACGAGTGATAACGGTCTGGAATTTGATAGTAAGTCGTTTGCATCATTCTGTGATCAGTATGGATATAGTCATAATTTCTCTGCTCCTATAACCCCCCAACAGAACGGTGTTGTTGAACGTAAAAATAGGGTATTACAGGAAATGGCTAGATCTATGATACATGAGTATGATATTCCTAAACAGTTCTGGGCGGAAGCCGTTAGTACAGCTTGTTACGTGTCTAACCGTATCTTCCTTAGGCCGATATTAAAGAAGACTTCTTATGAAATCTGGCATGGTAGAACTCCAAATATAGGTTACTTTCATGTGTTCGGATGTAAATGTTTTATCTTGAACGATAGAGATAAGAGAGGAAAATTTGACTCTAAGGTTGATGAAGGGATATTCCTTGGTTACAGTCTTACGTCTAAGGCATATCGTGTTTACAATAAAAGAAAGCTGACTGTTCAGGAATCCATACATGTTACCTTTGATGATATGCCTAACGCAGATGCTACTGATGAGGAAGGTATAGATTTGCCTTGTGCAGAATTGCAGGATATCAAAGACAGTGAGGAAGATATTCCTAAAGAGGAAAATGCTGAAACAATGGAACCAGAAGCTGGAGAGATGCAACCTAGAAAATGGAAACATGCTTCTAGTCATCCAACAGATCAAGTGATAGGAAATATCAGATCAGGAATCAAAACTCGAGCAACTGTACGAAATCAAGATACGGAGGAATCTCATGATGTACTGCTCTCACTGATGGAACCAAAGACAGTCCATGAAGCCCTGGAAGATATATCGTGGGTCTCTGCCATGGAAGATGAGTTATCTCAGTTCGAAAAGAGCGAAGTGTGGACACTCGTAAAACGACCAGACGATAAATCCATCATAGGAACCAAATGGGTCTTCCGCAACAAACTCGACGAACACGGTAATGTCACAAAAAACAAAGCGAGGTTAGTTGCAAAAGGTTATTCCCAGGAGGAAGGTATTGATTTCGATGAAACTTTTGCACCGGTAGCTAGACTAGAATCTATACGTGTCTTACTTGCATATGCATGCTTTAAACGTTTTAAACTTTTTCAAATGGACGTAAAAAGTGCATTTTTAAATGGTTTTATAAATGAGGAGGTTTATGTAGAACAACCACCGGGCTTTGCTAGGGAAGATTTTCCAAATCATGTTTTTAAATTAAATAAAGCATTATATGGTTTAAAGAAGGCTCCTAGGGCATGGTATGAAAGGCTAAGTAAGTTTCTGATTGACATAGGATTTTCGACTGGAACTATTGATAACACGCTGTTTATTAAGTATGAAGGTGATCACATGATACTGGTCCAAATTTACGTTGATGATATCATATTTGGAAGTACTAATATCCTTCTCTGCGAGGAATTTTCTAAGTCTATGCAGAAGGAATTTGAGATGAGCTTAATGGGTGAGCTGAACTACTTCCTCGGGTTGCAAATAAAGCAGCTTGACAATGGAACCTTCGTATCCCAGACAAAATACAGCAGGGAATTGCTGACTAAATTCGGGATGAGTGATTCCAAAGCGATTTCCACCCCTATGCATCAGACCACCAAAATAGACATGGATGAGTCAGGTACACCGGTTGATCAAACACAATATCGAGGTATGATCGGAAGCCTTCTTTACTTAACTGCTAGTCGCCCTGATATCATGTTTGCTGTTGGTATGTGTTCGAGATATCAGTCTGACCCTAGGGAATCTCACTTGACCGCAGTCAAGCGGATATTTAGATATATCAAGGGTACGGTCAATTTTGGTCTGTGGTACTCTTATACGGATGACTTCCCATTAATGGGATATTCCGACGCCGACTATGCCGGCTGTAGGGAAGATAGGAAAAGTACCAGTGGAACTTGCCAATTACTTGGGAATTCCTTGGTAACTTGGTCTAGTAGAAAGCAAAATGTTGTCGCCCTCTCCACAACCGAAGCTGAATATATGGCCTTAGGAAATTGTTGTCAACAGGTTCTTTGGATGAAACAAACCCTTAGTGATTTTGGGCTAAGTTATGACAAAATTCCTATTCTGTGTGATAGCACTAGTGCCATTAGTATTACTAAGAATCCCGTGCATCATTCTCGTACTAAGCATATTGAGGTTAAACATCATTTTATACGAGACCATGTTCAGAAGGGGAATATCGGTGTGGAATTCGTAGGAACAAATGATCAGCTTGCTGATATCTTCACTAAACCCCTAATAGATGCAAGATTCTGCGACATCCGTGATCGATTGGGAATCCTCGAGCTTAATAAGGTTAGTAAATCTGCCTAATTCTATCATTTATTCTAGGTTTTTCTATTTTAGATAGAAACTCATAGTAACTCTACCTTAAGATATTCATTTAGCCCTTAGAATATTTCTGTGAATCTTATAGATCTTTCCTTGAGTAATTCTTGTATTTTAGGAAGAAATTCGTAGATAGACATTCCTTCAGCCATCTAGTTTATTTTAGGAATATCCGATCTTCTGGATCTGTCCTTAAATGTGATCAGGTTATTTTAGGAAGGAACTCGTAGATATCATTCCAGCCGTTCAGTTATTTTAGGGAACTCATTTATTTAAAATATATTCCTTTCAGCCCAGTCAAATCCCTTCCATAATTATGAGATCCTGTCAAATCAGCCCGATATCTCTGACAGTTTTCCACTTTCCAACTTCGAAATTTCAAATTTCAAATTTCAAAATCTCATCCTTATCTCTTCCTAAAATAAACCGACCCTATTCTTTAAATTCCAAAACCGTTCCCTATCATCTTAAACTCATTCATCTTCTCCAAGCTTCCTTTCAAACCCTAACTTCTGAAAAATGGCTAAAACATCCACACCCAAGGCAGCCACCAAAGAGTCTTCAAGCCGAAAACGCAAGGAGCCCACGTCTGATGAGTCCCCACTTGAATCACCTTCCAAATCACCAAAACAAGCCTCGCCTTCTGTTCGCAAAACCCGATCCAAAGCCAAACCTTCGGAAAAGATCACAACCCCTTCCAAAACTGCAAAGAAGAAGAAGAAAACCAAGAAATCCAAGACGCCCGAACCAGAAAAGTCTGCCTCAAGCTCCGAAATTCCTGAAGAAGTTCCTGAGGATACCCAGAAATCGCCCCCGCGATCCCCAACTCCAACCGAAACCCAGAAATCAACCTCACCTCCGCCAAAGTCTCCTGAAAAACAGCCCTCACCACTTGAAAAAACCACGCCACTTCCGCCATCAGGTTCAAAATCCTCTGCCATCCCGCCTATCGATCTGTCCAAACCTAGTGAGATCCCAGCCGAACTGCTGTTTCTGGCAGAAAGTAACCGCACCACCTACAAAAGCTTCCTCAACAGAGATATCGCTCGTGGTCGCGGAGTTGCTTTCGACAAATTGCCCCCTGGGAACGTAATCACCTGGCTTAAGGAGTTTGGATGGGAGCAATTCCTCAGTCTCAACACACCCCACTTCCCTGAAGTAGTCAAACTGTTCTATGCAAATCTCGACTACGACGAGTTAGAAGGGCATGTCAACATCCGTTCCTATGTTCTCGGCCATACGATCGAGTGGACCACCCAGAAGATAAATGCTATGCTGGGAGTTGCTGATGAGGGCCTTCGGCACTATGATATGAATGACTGGTGCCACGGTGATGAGTTTGATCTCGGTAATGTCCTTCAAACACTCTGGAATACCCGCACGAAACCTCGATTCTCTGACGGTGAAGCACTGAACCAACTCCCGACTACTTCTTCCTGCACAAACTACTCAACATGACTCTCTGGAGTGCCAAAATTGGTAGCGGCGGCCACTCGACGACGATGAACTTCATGAGCACCTTTGTAGTCTACATGGTATCCCAGAACCTCAAGTTCAACCTAGGATATGTCATCATGAAGCACATGATCCACGCCTTCGAAAGCAGAGATAAGGCTCTGCCTTATGGCATGTTGCTCACTCACTTGTTTGAGTGCGAGGGCATTATTCTGCCACCTGGCTGGGAAGATAGATCCGTCCACATCGTGGACCAAGTGACCTTGAAGCGGATGGGTATTCACTACACAAAGAGCCAAGGTTGGTTCAAGGCGAAGGAAGGTAGGTCAGTTGATAGCGCTCAGAAAAGGTCGGCTGCAAAAGGAAAAGCAAAGGCGAAGAGCGATGACGACGAGGACTACGAGGATGAGCTGAGTGTAGGGAAGGCTGGAATCTCAGTGTTGCGCCGGGATATCTCCGATATCAAGGCTGATAATCAGAAGCGTTTTCGCAAGCTCAAAGAGCAATACACCGAGCTATCGCTGAAACTGTCCAAGCTCTCCAAGCTGATTAAGAAGTCCCTTCCTAAACCCGCCGATTCTGACACTTCCTCAAGCCAGTAGGCTGCCCCTCATGTTCCATTTCTGCTCCTAGTTGACCTTAGGATATTCCGCTTTGTCAGTTCAGTTTTAGGTATCCCTCCCACCTTTTTGATAATGAAGGGGGAGTAGTAAGGTAAGTGTGAGGCGATGAACGTCTAAGTGTTTTGATATGAAGGCAAGCTCGTTGAACCATAATCTATATAATATTTTGCCGTTTTTAAGATACATCTCCACTGCTTACTATTTTTGCTCTGATCTCTGGATATATCTCTGCTGATCTAATACTGAGTTATCTGATCTTATGCTCTCATACAGTGATACTCTGATACTTAACTATGCAAATTGGCTTATGTGAGATTTCTTGATAAGTGCTAAGTGCCTGATACGGTGATTATGTGATTGCTTGAATCATGCTTGGAAAATGCGCACTTAGGCAGGGGGAGCACACTCACGGGTAATTTCAAAATTCTGCACTCATGATATAACCTTGAAAATGACACGATATATCTGCACTTAGACAGGGGGAGCAAAATTAGTTCACGATATATCTTTGCATGTCATAGAGATAACTGCACTTAGGCAGGGGGAGCAAATACGTATCATATGCGATTAGGAAATATCATATATCTCTGTTTTGTGATTATGCAACACTTAGACATATGCGATAGGACCTGCATTATCGAATATGCTTACTTGCTTCCGTGCTGCATCAATTACATGTCATCATCAAAAAGGGGGAGAATGTTGACCTTTTTGGTCCGTATATGTTAGAGAGTTTTGATGAACGATGTAATTGTAATGACATTAGGTCTATAAAATAAGCAATTCGATTTGGGACAAATAAAATGTCTAAGTTCATGATAATATTCAATCATGCATTATTTATGAGCTATAAATCGATTAAGTGTTGGATATTTGAATTGCGTGTGATTCTGTGATGATTTGATGGAACTAGGTGATCGCATGTTATAGACAGTCCATGAGATAGGATATATCGTACTGTGCTATATATGGAAATAATGCATGAGACATCCTACTGAGCTATATATGGAAAATATGCTGTTTATATATGGAAGGTGATATATCCGTTGATACTAGTTTATTCCTGGACGAAAATCACTTATGCGATTCTTTGCATACTCTACACTGAATTTAATGTGCAATATTAAATTGATATCCTTCCTTATGTTGATTGGAATATTATATTTAGGAAAGATGTGATTTGATTGATTTTTTGGATAAGGTGTTATATGATATAAACGGATGTGATCTCTGAAATAAGGAAAGGTAGACCATGATTGATAAATCGATTTAAGTAAGCTCTGATCTGATTTGTGTGCTAAACATGGTAAATACGTTGATTAAATGCTATGAGCTGTACATGGAAAACGTGCTGATATCTTGCTATCTTGTGTGCTATACTTGGAAAGTAAATCTGGATTGACTCGTTACTAGGAACTGATAGCAGAGAATCACTTATGGAAAGTCCTGAAATGGAAAATATATGCGAAATGGTTGAATGAGCTTGAGAACGAAATTGAGCCTTTATATGGAAAATAATTATGCTTTAAATGTGCTATATGACCGTTGTGATGATTTGTTAAGAGCATGTTTTATATGGTATGATTGACTCGAAAGCTACATGGAAACTATGCTTGATTTGGTGATTATTGCTTGATATAACTTTCCATGTGAAGTGATATTTGAAAAGGATTATATATGAGCTGCACTTCAGACATTCGAGTCACTAAGAATTTGCGAATATAAGTCTACGAGAGATTCTTGAGCAGAAACATACTGAGAGATTCCTGAGTTCCCACTTGTGATAGCTTTCTGCCCACCTGAGCGTTAACCGGCATATCCATCACTGATCGAGTGATTTATCCGATATTACATCATAACCTGCCATATATTCTGTCTACGGACGTGTTGTCTTCGGACGTGAGCAATACCAAGGAGGCAAGGTCAACGTTTACGCACACGTGAAGGGAAGGACAAGTCCGGGGGCCCTTCGGTAGCGAGCTGTGTCTGTCGGGATCAAGGAGATTCCGAGGAACGAAACTCGGCGTGTGGTAACCTAGTTGTAGCTAGTGTTTGACTTGTTTCGGTTGTGTATTGGGCTAACCAATCAGTTTTGTATCCAGCTACGGTGCATTATAGTGATTGGTTAAACTCTTGGGAAGCAAATCCCAAGGAGAGGAGTAAACCCCAGTTGGGGATATAACCTCTATAAAAATCCTGTCTCTCATTTACGTTTCAGTTATTTCGTTATCACTGTGAGACAGACCCGACGCACATCCGACGTTACTAGGATATATCAGGCATACTCGTCACAAATATCAGTAGGCATACCTAAGTCACCATACTTAGCATTTGTTAAAAGAAGCATAAAATTTTATAAGCCTAATTCACCCCCCCCCCCTCTTAGGCACATTTATATCTTCGCAAATAATGTGCAAATAAAATAAAATGCAAATAAAATGCAAAGATACCATATGATAATGCGAAGGTACTGAAAGGTAGGAAATAGTGATGCTCCCCCTAGACATATACGCAAATTTTTTTATTTTTTTTTTGGAAAATAGAAAATCTAAGTCACCCTGAATCAGTGATGCAAATATTAGAAGATAAATGCTCCCCTAGAATTATGCAATTATGTTTCTCCCCCTAGACACATGCATAGGCTTTTCATAATATATAACATGGTTATGTCTGAGATATGCAGCCTAGCATGAATGTGCCTAAATTAAGAGATAAGATTCAACATGCCCAACCTAGAGACTAAGAATTGGAATCGTTTCTCATCCAATGCTTTAGTAAAAAGGTCGGCCAGTTGAAGTTCGGTGCTAACGAACTGCATTTCTATGATGCCATTTTCAACATGATTTTTTATAAAATGATATCGAAGATCAATATGCTTTGTGCGTGAATGATGTACGGGATTGCATGTAATGGCAATAGCACTTTAGAATCACTGTAGATAGGAATATTATGTAAATCAAACCCGTAGTCCAGAAGTTGAGTGCGCATCCACAGAATTTGTGAACAACAACTGGCAGCTGCGACGTATTCTGCCTCAGCTGTCGATGTAGAAACACAATTTTGCTTCTTGGAGGACCAGCAAATTAATTTTTCACCGAGCAGTTGTGCGCCACCTGACGTGCTTTTTCTATCCATGCGACAGCCTGCAAAATCTGAGTCAGTGTATCCAATTAAATGAAAACTAGAATTTTTGGGATACCATAGACCAAGAGTTGGAGTTCCTTTCAGATAGCGTAGTATTCTCTTAACGGCAGTTAAGTGTGATTCTTTGGGGTTTGCTTGAAATCGTGCACAGAGGCAGGTTGCAAAGACGATATCTGGTCTGCTCGAAGTTAGATAAAGTAGTGCACCGATGATTCCTCTATAGTGCGTTTCGTCGATAGGTTTGCCAGAGGAATCCGCGTCAAGTTTGCATGCAGTGGACATTGGTGTTGCTATGGAGGAACTGTTTTCCATCTGATATTTCTTCAAGAGATCGCAGACATATTTAGACTGATTAATAAAAATACCTTCTGGCAGCTGTCTGATCTGCAGTCCTAGAAAGAAATTCATTTCCCCCATCATGCTCATTTCGAACTTGGTGGTCATTAAGTGACTGAATTCCTCGCATAGTTTCACATTCGTGGAACCAAAGATTATGTCATCAACATAAATTTGGACGAGCAAGATGTTTGAGTTCTGTCTTTAACGAAGAGCGTGGTATCAATTTGACCTTTGGTAAATCCGGATTCGACTAAGAAGGTGGAAAGAACGTCATACCAAGCTCGTGGTGCTTGTTTAAGGCCATAGAGGGCTTTGTCCAGGCGATACACGTAGTCGGGCTTGGTTGAGTCTACGAATCCTTCAGGTTGTCCAACATAGACTTCTTCTTTTAGAACTCCGCTTAAAAAGGCTGTCTTGACGTCCATCTGGTAGACAGTAAAGTCTTTATGAGCAGCGTATGCAAGGAATAGGCGAATAGCTTCTATACGAGCGACTGGTGCAAAGGTTTCATCGTAGTCAATGCCTTCTTGCTGATTGTACCCTTTCGCTACCAATCTCGCTTTATTACGGATGACTTTGCCGTTTTCGTCTCTTTTGTTTTTGAAGACCCACTTCGTTCCTATGATCGTTTTCCGTTGGGTCTTGGAACTAAGGTCCAGACGCGTAGGCGTTCGAATTGATTGAGTTCGTCTTGCATAGCTATGATCCAGTCTGGGTCCGAGAGAGCTTCTGATACTTTTCGTGGTTCGAGTTGGCTCATAAAACACGAGAAATGTTCGTGAACAAATGAGATGTAGTCATTCGGAATTGCACTTTTCTTCTCACGAGTTGATCTTCGTAGGAGTGGTTGAGCCGTGTGAGAATCATGAGTATGGTCAGGATTTGTCTCAGCTTCTACTTCAGGAGGTTGATCGTGTTGTGAGCCTACGGTGTCAACGTTCGTTTCAGTATGAGGTGTTATGGCATTTGGAGTGAGATCATGACTTAAGTGAGAAATTTCGTCCTCTGTGTCTGTGGCGTTTGGAAGCGTGAGGTCTGTTTCTGAGGAAGAATTGTCTTCAACATCCGTGTGTGTTTCACCTTGTGGAATTTCTGTCTCAGGAGAAGACATTGGATTTGAAGTTAGATGAAAATCCTCAAGCAAAAAGTCGAGAGATGCCATATTTGGATTTGAAGAAGCTGAGGCTTGTTGAGAGTTTGCTGATGCATTTGAGGAAGCTTCTAATGTTGTTGGGAATGTTTTGTCAAATGTGACGTTGGCACTTTCCCGTACAATCTTAGCGTCTTTGAGGAATACTCTAAATGCTTTGGACGTCGAGGAATATCCAATGAACGTGCCTTCGAGAGCTTTGGGATCGAATTTTCCTCTATTGCTTCGGTCATCTGCAATGAAACATTTGCAACCAAACACTCGAAGAAAAGAAATGTTAGGAGCACGATTATTAATGATCTGATAGGGGGTCTTCTCAAATCTTTTGTGGGTTGAGGTGCGGTTCTGAGTGAAGCATGCAGTACTTAGTGCTTCAGCCCAGAAAGAGTGTGGAAGATTTGATTGAATTATCATCGTGCGTGCAGCTTCAACAAGGGTTCGATTTTTCCGCTCGACGACTCCATTTTGTTGTGGAGTTCCTGCTGCTGAGAATTGTTGTGAAATGCCCTGAGATGCATAGAAATTTCTCAAACGGTCGTTTTTGAACTCCGTGCCATTATCTGATCGAATGGTGCCAATTCGAGCCTGTAGCAGATTCTGTGTGGTTGCAACGAAGGTTTCAATTATTGAGGCAGTCTCATCTTTGCTGCGTAGAAATTTCGTCCAAGTATACCTCGAAAAATCGTCGATAAGAACCCGAACATATTTGCGACCATTGAGACTTTCTGTTCTCATTGGACAGCACAAGTCAACGTGAAGTAGTTCTAAAGGTCGAGAAGAGCATGCGATGTGTTTGGATTTGTGGGATGCTCTTTTCATTTTTCCTAGTTCGCAAGCACTACAAAGATGTTCTTTTTGATACGAAAGATTGGTAGGCCTGTAACTAGTTGCTTAGTGGATAATTTATTAATGTCTTTAAAATTTAAGTGAGATAGGTGACTATGCCATAGAATGTTTTGATGATATGAAGCTTTAGGGAGTAAGCAGATATTCGAGGATGTGGTGGTTGTTTTAAGGTCAATCGTATAGAGATTCGTTTTTCGAGTGCCATGAAGTAAATCGTTACCGTGACCGTCATTGATGCTACATTTTCGTGCTTTGAAGTTGATTTCGAGCCCTTTGTCGCATAATTGACCAATGCTGAAGAGGTTGTGTCCTAGTCCCTGGACGTATGAGACATCCTGAATGGTCAGATTTCCGTGATTTAGATCTCCTCGTCCTAGAATTGGGGAAGACTCGTTGTTGCCAAAGCGTACTTTTCCGCCATACTTTTCGGTGTAATTGCTCAACAGTTCTTTGTTCCCAGTCATGTGTGTGGAGCAACCTAAATCGAGATACCACACATGATGTATCTGCAAGAGGAAAGATGTTAGAAACGTTTCGGTACCCATTTGAGAATGGGCACTGTCCCTTTCTTAGTAGATGACTTAGGCGAACTAGTGACATGATTAGTATTCGAAATAATAGTTGTGTTGGAGCTCTTAATATCCGGCTTGGGAATCCATCGTTGCAATCCGTTCTTTGGGTGTTGTGGAGATGTAGGGTAATGTTTATGTTTGGGCACCCAAATCTGTATAAATTTAGGTTTATGCGACGTGGCTTTTTTGTTCAAAGATCGATTGAATATAGGAGTGCGTGAGACGTGCCCTGCAGGAGAAGCAGACGATCGAGTAGGAAAATAATGTAGATTATATGCAATAGATTTATCAACGCGAGAAACATCAAATGTCTTAGAGTTCTATAAAGGAGTAAAAGCAGAGTCATCATAGGCGTAGGTAGTAGGATAAGAAGTCTTGAAGTGAGTTTGATCAGGTTTCGGTTTCTGGACCCAGGCCAACGTCTTCTTCTTCTTAGTTATTCTCTTGCCTGTAGTCAAATTTGGCATGGCATTAGGAGTTAGGTCAGAAGAGGAAAAAGAATGAACGTCAGATGAATAATCGTTGAGGTTTCTAAGAAGTGAAATTTCATTAAGTAGTTTCTCTTTTCGAATTTGAAGATTTCAATTTGATTTTGATGTTCCTTGGCTTGTGACGTGTTGATGTCTTGCAGGTGTGATAGTTCAGTTAGGAAGTCCGTCTTGTCTTTGGTTTGTTTTCTCTCCATTTGGGTTTGCGAGCTTGACTTGGTAAAGAAGCGTGAGTCGTTCTTGATTGAGGTTGCGGTTGCTAAACGAAAACGGGAATTTAAGGCAAGTGCATCATCGTAGGAATAGTAATGATTTGAAGGGGACGCGTAGTTTTCAAATAGCAGCTCATGTCTTTTGACTTTTTCTTTCCCTTTAATTTTCTTGTGAGGTGATGCATCCATCTTAGGCATAGCAAGGTGACATTGTGTGGAGAGAACTACGGGGTTGTTGATTTGCTTTTCGAGTGAAGAGATGATTGTCAGGAGTACGTCTTTTTCTACTTGAGAGACAATCTTTTCGAGTTCAAAAGTCGAGTGACAATCACTAATTTCTTTCATTTCTTTGATGAATGGAGGAATATACGGACGAGATGTACTCGATCTTTGGACGTCTACTTGTTCTGAGGAGGGTGGATATAGGGGTAAGTAGTCATCCGATGGACAGAGTTCCTTAGTTCTTGAGCTTTTATTTAGTTCCTCGTAGTCGATTGGTATTTCAGCCCAGTCTTCCTTACTTCTCTTTTTCTGTTCTAAGTTGTCAATAATAGGCGAGCTAGTGAAGGGCATAAGACTAGGTATTTGTAAGCCTAGGAAACTGATATCGTAAAGAGGTAGGGGCTTCTTTACGACTGGGGTAGAGTTTGGAACAAAACCTAGACCGTTACGGGGATCATAAAATCTCGTGTCTCTAGCAGTATTTATAAGCATGTTTTGTCTGTTAGTACTCTTTTTGTTAGAAGATCCTCAAGGTTTTTAATTTTCGAATATAGACGATTTCGTTCCTTAGACAAAAATTCATATTGTTGGGATATTGTGTTTCGCTCTTCCTCACTCTTCTTGAAATCATTTTCCTTTTTGAGGAGTTTTTCTTCTAGATCTCTTATTCTAGTCTCATGTCTAAGGGATGTATCCTGAGCTTGTTCTAGAAATGAGGTTAATCTAGCCTTTTCTACTAATTCGGTTCGCAAGACCTTTTCATTGTTTGCTAACCTAGATTCTAGTTTTCGTAATGATTGATTTTCATTAGACATGGATGTTAGTCTATCCTGAAGAAGACATAATTGTTCACGTAGACTGGAGTAAGATTCGTGTACCTCAGTTTCTGAAGATGAATCGGTTGAGGGAGTGGCTGCAGTGTTGTGTGCCTCATCTTCGGTGTCAGCTTCAACGTTCGCCATGAGGGACAGGTTTTCGTCCTCACTCTCAGAGGTATCCTCGAGCCATGATTCCTGTTCTTCCATGAGTGCAACACCAGACTGTTTTTGTTGGAGAAGCTGTGCCTTTTTGGTGTAGTAGTCGACATTCTTTGTCTTAGGCAGGAAGCAGTCTCGAGCAAAGTGTCCTGGTTTGCCGCAGTTGAAGCACTTCTGATCTTTTATGGAGGGCTTAAGCTCACCATCTTCAGTCTTTCGATCCGTTTCTTTGAGGAACTAGTCCTGAGAGGAGCTAGGATTTTGTACAGGTTTTGGATTCTTTCTTGATTTTCGATGGCTGATTAGTGCAAGTGTCTCCATGGCGGCCTTTTCTTTTGATGCTTTCTGAATCTCATTTATGTCTTCAACATGCTGGGCGAGGTTGTCGAAGAGACAGTGAATGTCCATCTCTTCTAGATCCTTGTTCTGGCGGATGTTGCTTGCTATTTTCCTCCATTCTAGCTGTAGTGCTGAGAGAAAGCGTATGTTGATCTCCTCACCAGTTCTGGTTACATTTATCTTTCTCATCTTATTTACCAAGGTCAGGAATCGTTGATAGGTCTCGTATAGTTCTTCTCCATCTTTGGCTTTGAATGAATCATAAGCAGTAAGGATGTTGGATTTCTTTGCCTTGTACCCAGATTCAGTTCGTTGCATCATTTTGCTAATCTCATCCCACATTTCCTTAGCAGTTTGCAAGCTATTGACCTGCATAAAAATGTCATTTGGGATGCTTTGACAGAGATATGTTCTAGCTTGACAGTCTGCACGAGCTCTGAGTTTTTCAGCTTCAGTGTAGGAGGAACGAGCTTTCAGCTCCCTGGTGACTGGAACGGTCGGTTCATTGTCCGGATTTCCTGGAATAGTACCCCAGAATTGAGCTGGGCCTTCAGTGAGGGATTCATACATTAGGTCTCCGTTCTCCTTGCTGTCGATGAAGTTCATGAATCTGAGTGTCCATGCTGTGTACTCGTCCCTCTTGAGGATGGGGGGTCTCGCGTCGTTTTCAAGTGAGTAGAGCTCCATTGCTTATAGTAGGTTGGATGTGGATCTTTATCGTGTTGATCAACTAAAATCTTAACTCAAGGAAGGCAAATAGGGTTAGAGAGATATATAGAATAATATAAGCACAAAGATTGATTTGAAATCGAAAATATATTATTTTTTTAATTTAGATGTCGAAAGAATGTAATAAGAATGTCGAGACTTAAATTGATTTCGAATATTACAAAATGTCGAGATTTGAATCCAAGATAGTAATATCGTGATTTTTGTCGAGATCCTTATCGAAATTTTATCGAGATTGGATTAGGGATTTCGAATGAATAAATATCGATATTGAATAATAGTAGAATGTCGGGACAAATGTCGAGAAACAATTCGAATAGAATGTCGAAATCAATTATCGAAGAAGTCGAAATAAATGTCGAGTGGGAATATTGTCTTATAGTGTCGAAGTAAGAAGTCGAAGTAAATGTCGAGATCTCTAAATATGTCGAAAAGGAATGTCGAGATCTTTTAAGGAATCGAGATGAGAAGTCGAAATAAATGTCGAATGAAATAAGATGCAAGATGTCGAGTCCTTTGTTAAAATGTCGAGGGATATTGCGAGAGAGATGTCGAGAACTTCAAAGGGCTTCAAATGTCGACAGGAACAAATGTCGAGAGCTTCAAATGTCGAGGTCAATGTCGAGCTGAGCAAAAAGTCGAGAAAGATGTTGACAGCTTAGGTAGGAGAAAAATCTCGAGATGTTAGAGGGAATCTGTTCACGTCACCGTCACGATTTGTTCTTTGGCTGAAACGAAGAATTCGATCAATAGAAAAACAGATTATGCAATCTTCATGAGCCGAGATAATCTGAGAAATTGAATGAGAATCGATTGTTAGAATTTCGAGAATAAGATAGGAACAACGAATAATAAGCAAAAATCTCGATGAACTCCGACGAGAAAAGATGGAACGAGCGAGCGATTTCAACGAAGCTTCAATGAGTTTTGATCCACGAATTCGGCTCTGATACCACTTGTTAGGCGATTTTATCCAACCTTGAACTGATTCAATGGATTAGTATTACCTGATACGATGAATTACGGAAACAATAAAGAAGTAATACCGATAGACGAATTGTAGAGTTGGAACGAGAGCGCGCGAGTTCTTCAGAAAAGTCGTCAACTCAATTATGAATCAGCAACCCTAAACGATACATTGGGTATTTATACATAAGCCCTAATGGGCTATCCGGGCCCAATATAGCTAATATACCCACAAGTCGGGTATATTTACAATTAAGTCCTATGGCGTAATTAAATTACACAACATAGAGTAATAATTAAATGAACACAATTAAATAATATCTAACAAAATGGATATCCGGTTTTAAAAAAATGGGATCGGATATCCGATTCGATTTATTAAAATAAACCAGATCGGATACGGATAGTGGTTTGTCTAAAATCCGGATATCCGATATCCGATTTTATATTTAAAAGTAATAAAAATAAAGCCCAAAAAGAAAAATGAAGGTCCAAAAAGGAAAAAATCACCAAAGTAGAATATTTAAATTTATTATTATTCTATTATTGCCAAAAAGTTTGTTAGAAAATTGAAATAATAAAAACATAAAAACATCAAGATGTAAGTAAAAAATTAATGTGAATAGTTTATTGTGTTATTATTTATTATGTAATTTTGAATCATATATATTCACATATTGTGTGAGTGAATTACTATGCGTAGAAATTCTTATATGAACAATTTATTTTTTCCATTTTGATAAGAAATAAAAATGATTCTGAAAATAAAATAATAAAAATATAAGAAAAATAAATTTAAAAATCGGATGCGGATATCCGATGTAAATATCCGAATAAAGTAGATATCCGATTAAAATCGGAACGGATACGGATATCATTTTTTATATCCGAAAATCGGATATCCGGTTTTGCTCACCCCTAAATGGTGATGCGTGTGTGTTTGCGAAAGATACAAATTTGTTTCTGGAAGTTCGGAGCAAAATCCCCTACGCCTCCCCTTCTTCCCCGCAAGGAAGGTATCACTAGAAGCCTCGGCTTACAACTTAGTTGTACAACTCCTTAGCTACTCACACAATACAACCCTAACGGTTATACTCTGCTAACTAAACTCCTAGACAGCTTTTTACAGTCCGTCTACTTTCAAGAGCTTTTTACAGCCCCTTGAGAACAAATCATTTACTAACAGAGTTGGTTTAGTACAGTGATGATAACAGCTAATTCTTTTTTCGCTAAAGAACTTAACGCTTTGAAAGCTTGAGCAAATTCTCTCGTTCTAAAATTCGTAGTTCGGAAAGTGGGGTCTTCAGCTTGCTTCCCTTCTATTTATAGTTGAGGTTGATGTTGAAGACCGTTGTGAGATAGCTCTGGTGTATCGGACAGTGCATGACTTTACATGAAATGGGTCTGTCTGGTCTTTGCAGCAGTCGCGCTGTGCCATTTGCTTTATTCCTTATTCGGCTTAGTTTGACTTCAACTTGGCTCTTGCTGGCAGCCTTTGAATTAATTGCTTGTCAGAAGTCCTCAACTTGCCGCGCCTCAACTGTGTTTGAATTTGTCCATCGTGTCACGTTCGGTATCATGCAGTCCGGTCTTCAATCCAGTTTCGGTACAGTCTTGATCCGATTTGCGATCGCGCTGTTGACCTGCTGTCTGTTTCTAGTTTCTTCCGATGTCTACCTGGTTATTCTTATTAAGTTAGTTCAAATCTGAATATTTAAATTCACGATTTCTAACATTATTTATTATTATTACTATTGTTCTTATAATTATTTATGATGAATCTTACCTTTTTTTTAATACAATGATGACCTTTTAGTCATATTTTGGACCGTCAAGTGTCCCTAACACCATTTCAGATAGGTGGTTGGTATATCATTTTCCAGTTTTAACTATGTATCAAATTTCGAGTTAAAAATTTTAATATATATACCCATTAATACGATTTTAATAGTTTCTATAGTATCACCACAAACTTGAATAGACCAAGTACGAACCAGGATTCTCTCTATTTGTTTTTTGGTGGAGAACTATTTATTTTTAGCTCACTCGTGAGGAATGTCTGAACATGCTATGCTACAGATAACTAGTACACTATACTTTTCAATCGATCTGTTTCGTAGGGACAAATATATATTATTAAAACCTTGTCATGTATCTCAAGCTTTGACTTTCTTTAATCATTGATTATGTGTGTTATACAAATAAGTAATTTCACTCTAATCGATCTCTCCCTCTCCGAATTTAGGATGACGTTAAAGAATAACTGCAATTATTATCAAAAGTAAATATGTCCAAGAAAAGCTCACAAGCTTAACAGAAATATCTCTGCTGCATTTGTTTTCTATAAATATATAAATATTTTTTTTAACATCTTATTCCGACCAAAGTACCCACCAATCCTCTCATGATAAATTAATCTCAATGATTCGTCCGATATTTTACTCTTTATTGCATGCAGTCACGTATTATCTCTTAAATCAATTTTTCTTAAAAAAAAGATAAATGCCTCTTTCTCTCTATCTCTCTTCCCTATATTTATAGATACCTATGCTCTAGATTCTGCACAGGAGTATAACTCATTATAACAAAACATATTCAAACAACAATTGAAAAAAAAATGGTTGCGTGAAATATAAGAGAGGAACACCTCTCAGTGGATATCAATCACAGCACCATCAGTTCACACTGAACATTAAACACACACACACACAGTAAAACGTGTTTCTCTGATATTTTTGTCTTAAATTATTTATTTAACCATACATGGGAAATAAAATAGATCAAGCCCAGATAAACAACAATGAGAGAGTTCGATCCGTACTTCAACTCCTCAGAAATCATCATGTTCGACTCACTCTCAAACAGGTTTGTAATAAAAAAAACTCACATTTTATTTTATTTACTTTCTTTGATTTATTTATTTATTTACTTTATTCAGGAGAAGTTCTGCAACAATGCTTGTGTGGAGAGATTTCTCAACGCTAAAGGTGGGAATGTGAAGAAAGCAGCCAAAGCACTTAGAAGCTGTCTTGCCTGGAGAGAGTCCATAGGCATTGGTAAATATTTCATATATATGTATGTATATATTTTATTTACAAAAGGTGATATTTGTATTTGAAATTTCAAGGAAATCTGATAGCTGATGAATTTTCTGCTGAGCTTGCTGAGGGAGCAGCTTATGTTGCTGGTCATGATGATGAATTAAGACCTGTATTGGTAACTTTATATTTTTCCATTTTTACTAATATAAGAAGGATAAATAATCTATATTATTTAGTTAATAAGGTTGTTAAATTGCAGGTTTTCCGCATCAAGCAAGACTATCAGAAACTCCATTCTCAGATTATGTGAGCAGTTTTAGTGTTTTATTAATTAGTTTTCAACCGCAGTTGAAATTTGCATTTTTTTTTAATAAGTTATTGTTTTTATGTAGATTTAATAGGTTGTTAGCTTTCACTCTTGAAGTGGCAATTCAAACCATGGCCAAGAATGCTGAGCAGTTTGTCCTAATATTTGATGCCAGTAAGTTCTTAACGTATAATAATTTTTCTTTATCTGTTAATAACACGCTCTGTCCGAACAAATCAAACTTGAGAGCAGCAATATAATTCTTTGGGATTGAAGGTCACATTACATCTTGTCCGAAAATCGCATTTTTTTTTGTTAAAATTCATATAATCCCGTTTAGTTCCTCGTAGCACGCCTAAATTACTACTCAATTAATGAGTCAATTTATAAAAACGTCCATTAATTTCAACTTTCTCGACCTCAAAAAATATAAAGAAGAACCCATTTCTTGAAATGAGGTTTTATTTTTATTTTCTGGATTTTCTTTAAATACAAATAATATCTCTCTGATATTATCTACGCAGGCTTTTTCAGATCAGCGCCAGCTTTCTTAAACATGTTATTACCAACACTCAAGATATTGGCCGATTATTACCCTTGTCGAGTCCACAAAGCTTTCATCGCTGACCCTCCTTCACTATTTCCCTATCTTTGGAAGGTAACTTAATTTCTAAAAACATATCTTTCCATCTTTAAATTTATGGATAATTCACTTTCTTTCCCATGGTATAATTAACAATGATAATAATAATAATAGGGAGTGAAGCCCTTCGTCGAGATATCATCGCTAACGTCGATCGTATCATCCCTCGACGTCGAAGAATCGCACGAATATTACAACGACTTGTTCATCGCGGGCCATCCTCGATCCTCTTCGATGAGGTTTTTCGACGCCACGTCATCGATGTCCAAACCAGGACAGTGCTCCTCGTCAAGGTTTGCCTTTACGGTATCACAACACGTCAACTCGGTCAGACCTTGGTACCTGTCCTTCACCGACACGTCAGCATCCAAGGTGGGCCCCACAATATCGCCGGCCGACGCCAGGTGAGGAATATTTCGAGTCATTTCGATACTTACTCCCCCTGATCTCAAAACAGGTCACTTAAGTCTTACAGTTTCAAAAAAAAAATCTTAGATTATTTCCAATTTTACCGTTATCTTAAATGGGAGTTGTTAAATTAAATAGGATAAAATAATTAGTTAAGGGCATCCTGAATATTTCACTTTATTTCTGTATGTGCGTATAATTTCCTTGAACGGCCTGATTTTAGAATCAGAGTGAGCAGTTAATTTCGAATATTTTGATATAAATTTAAATTATTGTTATTTTTTTCGACCTCGAATTATTGGCATAGGTCATACTCGTTCGACAACTCTGCGAGGAAAAGATTTCTCCCGTCAACGCCTTTGCCCCAAAGGACGCAAAAATTAGATACGTCGATTAATATTCGACGGGCGAAGACTCCCAAGGCGTCTTTTCTTCGATCTCCCGCCGTCTTCTTTGGGAGGTCAAAGGTAGTAGCGAATAGTAACCCTACGACGAAATCGAACGACTTATTTTCGAGGTATTTGAAGTTCTATCGAAAACCCTACGACGAAATGGTCTATCGATCGAATATTAGGCCTCCCATAAGCGGCCTAACGTCGATCGTCTCTACGCAAATAAGGCGGCGACACGTGTCGATTTCTCAAAGGTTTTGATGGAAATTATTTCTGGGAAAATTGAGATTCGATGTATTGCAATGGATAATAATTTGATAGTTCATGGGTACTTTTTTTGTTATTGTTATTATTTTTGTCTCAATGTTGAAATGAGTTGACTTTTATTGCTAGTAGGTCAAATTTTAGGCGTGTAAGTATGAATAATAAAACATCACAAAACAAAGATAATATGGTCGAGATCGGTGGAAATATTGTCAAAATGATTTGCCAAGGTGATTCTATTTCTAATAGGAATGCATGAGTTCGAATTATCTTGAAATGATTGAACTATTATAATATCTATAGACTTGGATGGAACACATCTGCCGAGTAATATAGTTCCGCTGAATCGGCTGTTGAAATATCTGTCCCAACTCCCACAATTTTTTGTGCCACTTTGTTAAAATAATTCTTATGATTATCGAAAAATATATGATATGGATCTCAAATTGATCATCATAAAGCAAGGAAATTGGACGTGTTTATTTATTTAAATCTTATAAATCACATGAAATAACGATGATTTTATGATTTGGTGGAGTATAGGATTAAAGGTATATTAACAAATAAAAAGAGAACTTTTGAACCACATGATTTAAAATTCAACGAATCTGATCATTTGGCATAGAGAGGACAATAATTGTAGGGTAAATAATTGTTGGG
>JAPQWV010002074.1:0-65000 GCA_027422505.1 Craterostigma plantagineum | reverse complement strand
CGATCCACCCGCTGCAGGAGAGGGGCACAATCGGCCACGGATAAACGAGACGTGTCAAGGGGACGCCTAGGTATCGAACAGAAAGTGATCCCAAACGGAACCCCATAATCGGTTGGAGAAGCGGCGATAATGGTGAAGCTCGGCGAGAGAGAAAAAGCTCACTCTTCTCAGGATTAGGGCATAATCCAGAAAGAGCCGAGAAATGATCAAGCGATGACTTAAGCACCCCAATCGATATCGCGTCAGCATGACAGAACAATAATAAATCATCAGCAAAGCTCAACATAGGAAGAGAAATACCCTCACAACGCCAGTGATACTGGAAGCGAGGCTCCTCCTGAATACCAAAGCACACCACACCACGGAGAACCTCCATAGCAAGGGTGAAGAGATACGGCGAGATCGGATCACCCTGTCGTAGACCCCGCCTACCCTCAAAGTATCCCGTAGGTCGACCATTAACATTGAGGGAAAAAGAGGGCGTCGTGATACAAGTCCGGATCCACTCAACAAAAAGTGGGTGGAACCCCATGCCCTGCAGCGTTGCCAAAATAAAACTCCACTCAACCCGATCGTAAGCCTTAGCCAAATCCACCTTAAACATCGCTCGAGGCGGATGGCCCTGGGTATTGTAGCCATGGCACAACTCCTGGGCCAGTATAATATTATCGGTAATATGTCGGCCCGGGATGAACGCTGTCTGGCAGCCATGTACAAGCTTCAGAAGGTGAGCCTTAAGCCGGTTAGCAAGGATCTTCGAGATGATCTTGTACAAGACATTGCAGCACGAGATAGGCCTCCGGGGACACTCCGTCTTAAGTCGGTAGGCCTCCGGGGACACTCCGTCTTCGGAATAAGCGTGATAAGCGTGCTATTCAGTCCGTGAAGGAGGCGACCCGTCACAAAGAAGTCCCGGATCGCGGCAATAATGTCAGCACCCACCACCTCCCAGGCCGCTTTGAAAAAAGCGGCCGTAAAACCGTCAGGTCCCGGAGCTTTCTCAGCACCCGTGGAAAAAACCGCACGGCGAACCTCAGCATCCTCCAAGTCCGCCACCAAAGTAGCCGCCTCCGACTGAGAAAGGCGACGGGAAATGAAGGGCTGGACGTCATGAAAAAGCACCGGCGTGGCACGAGAAGACTGTCCCAACAGGTCCTCATAAAAGCCCAAAAGCTCAGACTCAATCTCCGCGGGATGAATCAACTGGGCACCCGTAGCAGATTCCAGAGTGACAATCCGGTTCAGCGACCTACGCACTGCCACCTTACGGAAGAAAAAGGTCGTACATTGATCGCCATCCTTAAGCCATGCCATCTTAGCTCGTTGCGAAAGCGATGTTTGCTCGATCTCAACCGCACGCGCAAAAATCAGACGGCAACATCGCTCAAGGAGACGAAGCCGATCATCAAAAGGGTGTAACGCTGTGTAGTGTTGTGCGACATCCAAGAAGTGCTTCGCCTCAGCCACATTGATTGCTAAGTCGCCCTTAGCCCGCCGAAGAGAAGTAAAAATCAGCTTAAGCTTCTTCAAGCGGGCCACAACCCGAAACATGGGGTAACCTAAGAGGGTCTCCCCCCAAACACGTCGCACGTGGTCCAAAAAACCTGCTTCCTTAATGAGGAAATTCTCAAAGCGAAAGCATGCCCGTCTAGGAGAGGTCGGTGCAGGCCCAAGAACAAGAGGTGAGTGGTCCGACGTGGCAGGCAATGCACAGTACACCAGGAAATCAGGCCATGCAGCAAACCATTGTGGGTTGGCCACCATACGGTCAAGCCTCCGCCAGATAGCTGCACTCCCCCCTTGCCGATTCGACCAAGTAAACTCCTGGCCCGTGGATGGAACAGTAGAGAGATCCGCGCGGAGCAGAGTTGTGCCAAAATCAGACATATCAATCGGAGAGGGAGATCCCCCACACCCCTCTGTCGCACAAAGAATGGCGTTAAAATCCCCCGCCACCACCCAAGGGTCATCAATACGAGAGGAGGAGAAAGAAGCAAGGTCCTGCCAGAGGGGCTGGCGCTCCCCACGTGTCGACCTACCATAAGCAAAAGAAACAAATATAACAGAACCTGTTGCAATATGCGAAACCTTACAGTGGATAGATTGGTCCGAAGTGGACAACACTGTGAGTGAGATCTCACGCGGATCCCAAACCACCCATAATCGAGAACCAGGACCACTAGCATAATCGTAGTACCAGGACCAGCATGCCCGAAGGCCACTCGAAATACGAGGGGCATTACTCTCCAGAACACGTGTCTCAAGCAACCCAACCAGATGAACACCCTGACCAGTAACCCAATCCCCCACCGCCTTCCTGTGGTCTACCCTGTTTAGACCTTGGACGTTCCAAGAACCGAACCTGATCATGGGAAACCCGGGGGCGGGCTGCATCAACATTAGGGCCCGTGGAAACAGAAGTGTCCATAGTATCCGGATCAATGGACTGAAGGATGGCGAAAGCATTCTGGTCTGCTTTAGTGACATCCTCACGAATTAAAGGACGAAACAGGTGGGAGGTCCTGGTCCACGCATCAGATTTGGAGGGATTCGAAGCTGTACTCAACGTGGGGCGATCCACATCAGCTGGGGCAGGCACACGTATGGCCTTGCCGTTCGCACCTACTTGGCGCCAGTAAGATACCCTACCCGCGGCCTCGAGCTGTGGAGACGCATGAATAGCAGGAGCCGCCTTTGCAGCAGGCACGCTGACTCAACCTCGGTGGGCGAGGTGTACAACTGACTCGCTGGCTTTAGAAGAGGGGTCGCAAGCCTCAAGCACGTTTCTTCGTGTATTGATTTTTCTAAGTGTTCCGAGGTTCGTGGGGCCTAATTCCTCGCAAGTTAGTCAGCCCTTCCGTTGATCCGTTCACTCGAATCATTTCCCACAGAACTCGCGTGTTTTGTGCTGGCGTGTTTGTGTTGTTTACTTTAGTTTGAACGAACAAAGCAAACAAGATTTACGGGCAACGCCCAACCTTTTCTTTTCACCACAAAAAGATACAAGGACTCACAAAGAACACACTACAACACTTTCCGGATGCCTCAAATACAAGGCAACATAATCTACTTATAGACATAATCAAGCCAACAGTTGGATGAGTACAAATGGGCTGGAACCGCTCCGAGGTAGTTTCCTTGCGGACCGTAACTGCCTATCCGCGCAGGCAGTTTTCTTGCTTGCCAGCTCAGGGAAGTTTTCCTGTCAGGCCGCCTGGAACTGCTCGCCAAGCCATGCCTAACTGCCCTGGTAACTTCTCATCAGGCCAGGTCGAAACTGCCCTTGAAACCGCCACAACTGCTCACCGCGCCAAGCCGGCCGAGCCATGTTGGGACTTGGCCAAGAACATCGCCCGCATGGATCCGGCACTGCACCAAGCCAGCGCCAATGTCCACACACTATGGCTTATGCCGCGCGCGTTCCGCCCGAGGGCTGCGCACGACGCACATCAGTGTCGCACATGTTCCGCCACGATTCGCGCACGCCATGCCCCAATGTCGTGCGAGCCCTGCCCAAGTGTCGCGCTCCGTGCGCGGACACCAACTTGTGCCTTATTGCCACGCGCAGTTCCCGTTCTGCGCGCGCGCCGTTGCCGAGTGCCGTGTGCGCCCTCTCGCGCACCGCGTACCTCGCTCATCGAGGTTGAGTCAGTGCGCCATACTGCGTGCGCTGGTCATGCCCGCGTGCTGTATGCGACGTGGGCCGTGCTCTTCGCAAGATCTGGTCAGACCCTGGCCAGACAAGGCATTCCACCAAGCAAATGCCCGGTCACCCAACCAAGCAGATGCCCACATGTGCGCGCCCGTTCGTCTCAAGCCGATGGCTAGGTGGGACATTCCACCGCAAATGCCCCCGTGTGCGCGCCCGTTCGCCTTAAACCGATGGCCAGGCGGGACATTCCACCAAGCAAATGCCCCCATGTGCGCGACTCACTCGCGCACGCATACCTCGCCCACCGGGTTGAGTCAGCGCGCCTCGCACGCGCTGCTAGGTCCTGCCCGCACGCCGCATGCGATGCGGGTCTTGTGCTTCGCAAAGCTCTGGCCGGACCCTGGCCAGACAGGGCATTCCACCAAGCAAATGCCCATGTATGCGCGACCCACTCGCGCACTGTAAACCTCGCCCACCGAGGTTGAGTCAGTGCGCCTTGCCGTGCGCGCCGCTCGATTCTGCCCGCGCGCCGCATGCAACGCGGGCCGGGTCACTCCACCAAGCAAATGCCCCATATGCGTGGTCCGTGCGTTCTTAGCCCAAGACGTCGTGCGGCCTAACTCTTCGCAAGTTAGTCAGCCCTTCCGTTGATCCGTTCACTCGAATCCTTTCCCACAGAACTCGCGTGTTTTGTGCTAGCGTGTTTGTGTTGTTTACTTTAGTTTGAACGAACAAAGCAAACAAGATTTACGGGCAATGCCCAACCTTTTCTTTTCACCACAACAAGATACAAGCACTCACAAAGAACACACTACAACACTTTCCGGATGCCTCAAATACAAGGCAACATAATCTACTTATAGACATAATCAAGCCAACAGTTGGATGAGTACAAATGGGCTGGAACCGCTCCGAGGTAGTTTCCTTGCGGACCGTAACTGCCTATCCGTGCAGGCAGTTTTCTTGCTTGCCAGCTCAGGGAAGTTTTCCTGTCAGGCCGCCTGGAACTGCTCGCCAAGCCATGCCTAACCGCCCTGGTAAGTTCTCACCAGGCCAGGTCGAAACCGCCCTTGAAACCGCCACAACTGCTCACCGCGCCAAGCCGGCAGAGCCATGTTGGGACTTGGCCAAGAACATCGCCCGCATGATTCGGCGCTGCACCAAGCCAGCGCCAATGTCCGCACACTATGGCCTATGCCGCGCGCGACGCACATCTGTGTCGCACATGTTCCGCCCCGATTCACGCACGCCATGCCCCAATATCGTGCGCGCCCTGCCCAAGTGTCGCGCTCCGTGCGCGGACACCAACTTGTGCCTGATTGCCACGCGCAGTTCCCGTTCTGCGCGCGCGCCGTTGCCGAGTGCCGTGTGCGCCCTCTCACGCACCGTGTACCTCGCTCATCGAGGTTGAGTCAGCGCGCCATACCGCGTGCGCTGCCCGGTCATGCCCGCGTGCCGTATGCGACGTGGGCCGTGCTCTTCGCAAGATCTGGTCATACCCTGGCCAGACAAGGCATTCCACCAAGCAAATGCCCGGGCACCCCACCAAGCAGATGCCCACATGTGCGCGCCCGTTCGCCTCAAGCCGATGGCTAGGCGGGACATTCCACCGCAAATGCCCCCATGTGCGCGCCCGTTCGCCATAAGCCGATGGCCAGGCGGGACATTCCACCAAGCAAATGCCCCCATGTGCGCGACTCACTTGCGCACGCATACCTCGCCCACCGAGGTTGAGTCAGCGCGCCTCGCACGCGCTGCTCGGTCCTGCCCGCACGCCGCATGCGATGCGGGCCTTGTGCTTCGCAAAGCTCTGGCCGGACCCTGGCCAGACAGGGCATTCCACCAAGCAAATGCCCATGTATGCGCGATCCACTCGCGCACTGTACACCTCGCCCACCGAGGTTGAGTCAGCGCCCTTGCCGTGCGCGCCGCTCGATTCTGCCCGCGCGCCGCATGCAACGCGGGCCGGGGCACTCCACCAAGCAAATGCCCCATATGCGTGGTCCGTGCGTTCTTAGCCCAAGACGACGCACGGACACGTCATGCCCCAAGTTAGGGGTGTAACAAACCACCCCCACTCAAAGCGCTTGACGCCCTCGTCGAGGCCGTGGGGCGGACCTTCTCGCCAAGACAAAGGCCTGTGGTTGGAACTGCCACCTCCAATTGCAACGAACTGACTCTTGAGGGTTCCGCCTCCTCATCGCTTGATTGCTCCGCAGCAACCATAGCAGCCAACTTCGTACGCTGTGGGCAGTTCCGCATTAGGTGATCACCATCACAGATGAAGCATCCCTTGTTGGTCCTATCCATCGTCAGAGGCCTCTCTTTCGATTTAGTAACCACCACTTCCCTGGTTTTGGTGACGTCACCTGACATGTCCTTCCCCTCGGACACGTCTTTCTTCTTCCAACGATCACGCCTTGCCTCAGGTTCCGTAACCGTTTGGAAGTCGACCAAGCATTCTGCCGCGCCCGTCGCAGCATTCACGTCCTGGACACCTTGCCGACGCAGTTCCGCCTGCGCCCAGGGCTGTAATCCCGACATAAAATTGAACAGCTTGTCTTCTTCGGACATTTCCCGTATGTCCAACAAGAGCGAGTGAAACTCCGTCACGTACGCCCTTATGGTCCCTGTGTGCCTCAGTTTACGCAGGGACTCCCTCGCATTCCACGACGTGTTGCCAGGGAGGAATTGACCCTTAGTTCCGCCTTCAAGGTCTCCCATGTACCAACCTCCTCTCGGTTTGCCGCCGCATCGCCCGAGAGTTTTGCCCGCCACCAGAGTTTCGCATCTCCCTCAAGATACGAACTTGCGACCGTCACCTTTTTGGCGTCTGGAACCCGACCAGCCCGAAAGTAGGTTTCCATGTCCCAAAGGAAGTTTTCCAGCAACTTGGCGTCCCTCGTCCCTGAGAAACACCTAGGCTCCCTAGCCTTAGTCTGGTTCGTCCCTCCTGGGATGTTCGCAACATCCCGCCTTAGAATCCGCAGTTTCTCACGCATCCTTTCCACTTGGGTGTTGGAGGCTTGCGACCCCTCTTCTAAAGCCAGCAACCGGTGGAATATTGTAACGACCCGTCCCATACCGGGCATCACTCTAGCATCGATCCCTACCGGGACACGTGGGGTTGGGCCCACCACACTCTGACTGATAGTCTGGCCCCACTGTATCACCATTTAACCTTTCAGCGTGCTTCGTCCTCGCTCACACGCACGCTGGGCAAACTTCCCAGGGGGTCACCCATCCCAAGATTACTTCAAGTCAAGCACGCTTAACTTTGGAGTTCTTTCGGATGGACTCCCGAAAAGGTAGGTCGACATTGGTGATATGAGTAGCACTATCAATTCGCTTATACGATTCTTAGCCTGACACGCCCATACATTGCCAGTCTCTGGATCTCCTCTTATTCGGGTGGCGGATCGGTTCGTTCTTGTACCCCTTTGCCTAGAAGCCTGTCAGGAGCCGCTCCTTGTCCGTGCACCTCTCTGGCACCGGCGATCACTCCCCGCCCTCATCGGCCCCGGGCGTCACAAATATCCCCTCCACAGTTTCGCCTGGTGGTGGAGAAATCAGATCGTATACCATGGCGAGTTTCCGTTCCAACTCGGAAACCCGATTACGCAGCGTCGTGTATTGATTTTCCGACATCCAGACTGAGATCAAAGCAAACCCAGTGCTTTGGGTCCGGCCATGTGAGATGTGAGCTTTCGCCGTGTTCTAAAGTCGGGCGATTTATAAGTGGAATAACAGTAGTTTTGACCGAAACCAAGTTAGGAACCTCACAAATCGAGCGACGTGAAAACCATGCAATCGGGCGAACTAATGTGAGGTGTACATTCGGCGAATTTAGGTGTTGAATTACGATGAATCGGGCGTAACACTTGGAATGAAGTGACTTTCGCCGTGTTTTTGGATCGGGCTATTCTTCAAAAGACCACATTAAGTTTCGATCGAAACGAAGACCTAAATATGATCAATCGAGTGATGTTGAGGCTAATGAGATTCGGCGATTTGAGGGCTAACAAAATCGGGCAACTTTAAGCTATGATTAATCGGGCAAATCTAACACAGAATTTACTAACTTTCACCGTGTTCCTTAGGTTAGAATTTAGTACTAATCTAACTTAGAATATAATCGGGCAGGGACTTAGCCTAGACTAGAATTGAGCGACTTAGAGCTCTAGCCAATAAGTATAGTCTAAACAATTTAGTTCGACTTAATTATTTAGCGAAGGCATAATACTGATATGACGATATTTTTATCTAGAGGCCGAACAGTAGATAATCCCCGAAGAAGTAAGAACACGCAGCACGGACGACAGGTAAGTAGAAATAACTACGACACGTAACTTATATGACCCTATGTGAACCTTGTATGATATGGTACGCATTATGCATGAAGACATGATATGCATAATTATATGAACATGACATGAGCATTTGCACGCATAAGTAGTACGAAAGACATGAGGTACGAGCATGCATAAGATCGCCTGTGTGCGATGTATTCGCTTGTGTGCGATGTATATTCGCCGATATTGGCGTCTGTTGTCGACTCAATGAAGAGCCACGGCTCTTCTATGCGACCATGGCATTATGATTCCGATTTGCCTATTAGATAGGCAGGGGGAATACCCCATTTGCGGGAGATGCAACCTGGAGGATGTGACCCGAGGCAGGCATTACATAGAGGGAACCTCTGGGGTAGTGACCTCGGTGTTGGCTACCAGTGAGAAGCGTCCGCGTGGAGGCCACATTGAGTAAGGGAAGATTCCTTCGGGTGACCTTCTAGTGTGTGAACCTCCACATATGTATGAATCCCTCGTGGATTTAGAGCTCTGTGAAATGGCGCATAGTAAGATGGAAAGCCGATGGCCCATATGACGTATGTGTCTAAAAGAGTATGAGCGTTAGCGAGCGATGGCGTGGATTGTCGTCGTTAGGACATGTGCATAAATGCATCATTTCTGCTTACTGAGCCGCGGTGGCTCATTCCTTACGTTACCTGTTGTAGGTACCAGCAATCACGGTACGTAATCTGTTTAGGGTGCAAGGCCTATCGTTTTGGAACTTCCGGCTGCTTTTGGGGGTGGAAGTGTGTGTATGGATGACGACCTGTGAAGGCCGGGCATAGGAGTTTTTGCTGTGCATGTACACACGTTCCGTGTGAATAGGACTTGAATGGAAGTAGACAGACTTAAGAAATTCTTTTGGCGTATATGTATGACTTCCATTGTATAAATGGAAAAATTTTATGCGCATTTTCTCGTATCTATCCAAACAAATGTACGTTAAACACTTAGGATTAATAGAAAGAACGAAGTGGGGTTAGTGGGTCCTGACATATACGGACTGGCGAGAGGGCATCCTGTGGGCTCCGTTGAGATGGTGTGGGCGGCATCACCTACAGGCGGCTTATCGACATGTCTTAGCGTTGCTGGTTTTTCATATCTGGATGGCCCGTAACAAGCATTAGAAGGAGGGGACTCACGACTCCGAACAGGCTGGTGGCGGGCGTTCTCGACATGGCTTGCATAAGACTTCTTGGGACATCCCCCAATTTTGATCTGCAGAGGGCAGCTATAAGATGACTTTGGCGTGTAGATTGGTAGTTGATTAGTTGATATTTTCTGCTTTTTGTGCTATCAGTAGTTTGTTACTGGTTGGCTGGTTGACAGACGACTTTGGCGTGTAAATTTGGCCATTACTTTATATATATACGGCTTACTCCGAAAAAAAAAATTTCACCTACCTCACTTCCTAAATATAAGTTGTCAGCTTTGGCCAAATTTTCCTTTGTTCTTGTTGAATGCTTTCTCCCTTTCTGTTGGTTCTTGTTTTTCGCTATTCTTACTTAGTGGGGAGTTTTTTTCTTTTGCTTTCGTTAAATGTCCTTCCCTCTCTTAAATAAAGGTTTTCTTGTTTATGAAAGTAATATGTTGATATATATTATATGTTTGGGCCACTTGAATAATGATAAGGTGATGACTTAAAAAAATTTGAAAATAGTACATGTGAAGTCATTTTCCTCTTTTCACTTCATGAGGGTTTTCTCGTTAACTAATACATATGAGATATATATTAATATGTTGTATAATGTAATAAAAACAAGCAAGTGGCGTAGTAGTTGAGCAACCCTTTTTCCCTTTTTATTAAGTAATTCTTGTCCTTTGTGTATAATAAAAATTTTCTATAGTCTTTTTTTGGAAAGTGTCACTAAAATAAAGGAAAACAGGAGGTACAGTACAGCGTGCATGATATCGCTCATGATGCACCAAACGGTAAAGCAAAACCGACCAGCTGGCAACAAATACCAGACTACCCAGACAACCAACAAGGTCCCAACAAGACCACAACCAAGTACACACAAATAAGACAAAGTCAAGACAAGGCTACGTAGGTGTCGAAAAACCGCTTCCTTCAACAGGCTCCTGGCACCAGATGCAGTACCAGCAGGGTAGCCAGGCTAGTTGCCAAAGCAGCGCCAAAGGCACACAACTGAAGGCATTATCACGCATGATAAGCTTCAGGCGGGAAAGAGAGGCATCCGCAGGAAGGTCGGTAAAGGCGTAGTGATGCTACCTTCTGTTTTCCACGAATGCAGGAAGGAGTAACACGGTTTGCCAGGAGGAGCATGGGTTTGATGCCTCGCCACGGTCGATCACTTCAGCACAGCACATCCCCACCAAGGCCAACAGGACAAAAAGTTCACCAATCTGCACCCAAGCAAACAAGACACGGAGAAACAAAACACGGAGAAAGCGCCACAAGAATAAGAAGACGGAGAAAAAGAGAGATGGAAAGGAGTGACTCAGTCATCCGTGGAGCTGTGATGGTGTTCAGCGACGTCGAAAGTTAGCTTGGTGGAACAACCCCGCCTTCTCAGTCTCATACATCAGCATGCTGCCGTCAACGGCATACCAGGCGATGCGCCAAACTCGTCGAAGTGCGCTAGCCTGGAGTTGGTACTTGGTTGTATGGTGGATAAGCGCAGGCATAGCATGGTTTCAATGTCGTCTGTAATCTGGTTCGGAGTGCGCCTGCGTCCATCATGCCATCTCTTATTCCGCTCCATCCAAAGATGATAAACCAAGGAGGCGATGACATGTGTGGTCCTATCCAGGCGAGTTGTTGACCTCTCCAACGAGAGGCTGCCCAACGAATCCCCTCGAACCAGTCCCTTCTAGGCCAGCCGAACCGCAACCTGTCACGCATCATACGAAGACAGTGTCTAGAGAAAGTGCAGTCAAAAAACAAATGTCTAATCGTTTCCTCTGTTTGGAGGTCAAAGGAGGCAGGAGTATGATCCAGCTTTTGCCGCCACCCAAGCCTTATCACGAGTGGCCAGCCTATCTCTCTGATGGCCATCCAGAGGATGAATTCATGTCTGGGGATGGCGAGGGGACCTCCGAAGAGAGTGCTCCAATCGACGTGAGGCCTACATATTCTCAGTTGCTCCCTAGCAGATCTAGTCGTGAATTGGCCATTTCCAGTTTCAGTCTAGCGAATTCCATCAGCCTCAGTAGGGTGTACCTGTGGAAGAACAGGAGCAAACTCAATATATTCAACGGTGGTTTGGCCCGGCCAATTCCAGCCTTCATAATTTATAGCGGCAGCCCCATGACATAGGCCCACGAGGGAATCTCTCAACCATCGGGCCGGTCAAGAGCCAAGGGTCCGTCCACAGAAACGTGTCCGCCCCGTTCCCAATGTGAAACTCAATAAGCGGGCGGATGATCTGACGTAGTTTAAGGAGCTTCCTCCAACCCCATGAGGTCCGAGCATTAGGTCTTATGGACCATAATGAAGTATGATGTATTCTCGTGCGTCGGATCCAGGTGGCCCAGATGGAGGTCTCATCCCCACTAAGTAAGCTCCATAGAAGGCGCATCATTAAAGCCTTGTTGTCCGTCTAAATCGATCTGATCCCCAGTCCGCCTTCCTCCTTAGGTAAGCAGATATCAGCCCAAGCCACTTTAGCAGTGGGGCCCTTCCAAAGGAATGCCCTGACGCGTGATTCAATAGCCCGAATGACACCTTTGGGAAGCATGAACACTCCTGCCCAGTAGGTGTGGAGTCCCAAAAGCACGGATTTAATCAGTTGGGTTCTCCCAGCATATGATAGTGATTGATTAGTCCAAGAGCCTAAGCGCCGATCAACGGCAGTGATGAGAGGCTCGCAGTCAGCAATGGTCAAACGTGATGTAATCAACGGCACACATAGGTAGTGCACGAGAAGGGACCCAGTCGAAAATCCCATTATACTTTGCAGTGCTCCTTTAAGCCCCTCGCCTCTCTTGGAAATGTACATTTCACTTTTACTAGGGTTAGCCCGTAGGCCAGACACTGCCGCAAATATATCGAGACTCTCCATGAAGACACGAACAGAATTCGCATCCGCGTGAGAGAACAAGAGTAAGTCGTCCGCGAAGGAGAGCATGAACATTTTGTTGTTTCACAGCGCCAATGGTATCTAACGCCGACGTTCTGCCAAATCCCTTCCTGAATAATTCCATGCAAGAGTTCCATTACCAACGTAAAGAGGTAAGGGGAAATAGGGTCACCTTGGCGTAGTCCCCGCCGTCCTTTGAAGAAGCCTTCCGGTCGGCCGTTAATGTTAATAGAGAAAGATGTGGTCGTGAGGCAGGTGCGAATCCATCATATGAAAGTTGGGTGGAAGTGGAGCGCTGTCAGAGTATCAAGAGGAAATCCCACTCGACTATATCATGTGCCTTGGCGAGGTCCACTTTGAACGCCACTCTTTCAGGCAGCCCCGTGCTGTTATACCCATGATATACTTCCTGGGTTAAAAGAGTGTTATCAGTAATACGACAGCCAGGAGTGAACGCCGTCTGGGTAGGGTGGACGACTTTCCCCAAGCAGCCGCGCAGACGATTAGCAATCACCTTCGCGATAACCTTGTAAAGAACGTTGCAGCATGATATTGGTCTAAATTCCCTCGCTGTTCTTGGGTTCTCGCACTTTGGATAAGGGTTATAAGCGGCGAGTTCAGCTCGCTAAGCAGGTGACCAGTCCGGAAAAATTCTTGGATTGCGTGAGTGACGTCCGTTCCAATGACTTCCCATCTCTTCCGAAAGAAAAGAGCGCCTTCCTATCTCCACATCTATAACAGGTACGACCATCTCTTCCGCTTCAGCTAAGGTAAGGGTTCGGGCGAGATAAGGAGTTACCTCAGCTGGGACCATAGGGTTCACGCGGCTGGATCGTCCCAGTATGTCAGTGTAGTATAGCGTGGTAGCTCGGCCCTTACATGGTCTTCACCCTCTATGGTAACGCCAGCCTCATTATCAATAGAGAGTATGCGGTTGATAGCCCTACGGACAGCAACCTTCTTAAAGAAGAAAGCAGTCCATTGATCACCGTCGTTCAGCCAGGCAACCTTCGCTCTTTGGGCCAAGGCAGAGTGCTCCATCGCTTTTGCATACACATGTCTACATCTCTTCTCGTAAGCATTTGAGGGTTCATCGGGTGTACCATTAGTAGCTCTTGGGCAGCGTCTAAGAATTGTTGTGCTTCCACAACATTGCGATTGAGTTCCCCCTTGTCGCGCTGAAGCTTCCTTGATGTGAACGAGTCCAATCAGAAACAAGCTAAGTTGAAGATTCAAATACCGACCGGGCCCGTAACAAGATTTCGAGCAAAGAACTTCAAAGAAAAACTTAACACGCTCATATTAAATGTTCTTGAAGGAGAGAAGATCACGTTCATAGCAATTCAGAATAAAGAGGGTCAGAAATAACAATTTTGGAAAGTTCAGGGACTAAAGTGCAGTTACCGAAGAATTGAAGGACCAAGATGCAACTTTCTTCCTTGGACCAGATCTGAACGTGATTTGCAAGTTTTTTATATTCAAACTAACTAGATATTTACTTAGTAAGATTCTCCTAGATTGTCGCTTAAATATCTATTAGTTTGTTATTATTCTATTTCTATATTAGCCATATCCCACTAGTATAAATAGGTCTTGTTTCTCATTAGAGAGAACCAACTTTGATATATATAATTTCGAGTTTCTTTATTGAATCTCTTCGAGTCTTTGTTACTCTTTCGTTCGACGTTCGAACATCGTCTATCTCTTGCAAAAGCAGTGCGTTGTGAGAATAGATCTGAGACTTATCATACGGCTTTACACATCCGTTCGTGGCGTCTTTTAATCCATCAGGTGTTCCCTACATTGCGATCGACGCTGTGCGACTTTGGGATTCGGGGTCTCGGGTGAAATGGATCAGGGTTCCTTATCATTCCTCATCTCCTGTTTAAGCGCTTTTAGCCTCTTGACAACCCCGTACATGGGATAACCAGTCTCATTTCGCTTCCACACCTCTTCTACGAACGGGATGAACCGGGGGTCTTGTGTAAGGAAGTTGTCAAAGTGGAAGCTAGTTCCCCTTACCCGTGGTGAAGCTTCCGCTTCGAAGATAAGCGGTGAGTGGTCGGATGTGGCAGGCGTGGTTCACCAATATTTCACAACTCCCCAAATCTAGCAAACCAAGCAAGTTTCCTAGCATCCTGTCCAATCGCCTTCAGACCCCCGATGTACCACTCTGCTGGTTGTACCAGGTGAAGAACGAGCCCAGTCGTGGTAGGTTAACTAGATCCGATTAGATCAAGCACGCATTCATGTCTGGGCAGCCCCGTGTAGTGGCTCCTCCTCTTGCCTCCATGCGATCAACTATTGCATTGAAATCACCCATGACCACCCACGGAAGCGACTCTCGGACCCGTGATGTTGCTATAATATCAGCCCAAAAACCACATCGTTCAGTTCGTAGGTTATGGCCATAGACTAAAGTAGTGAAGAAGTCAAGTCCTTCATCAAGGATACAAATTTTGCAATGAACAGTCTGATTGGTGTGTGCTTCAATCGTGACTTCTATGGCTTGTGGATTCCATATCAGCCATATGCGCGATGCCGGCCCGTCCACATAATCGTAGAACCAGCTCCAGTTAGACCTGATCGAACTAGTAATTGTTGCTGCGTTTTGCTCCGAAACCCTTGTTCGACGAACGGTTCGTCCAGGGATTTCTCAATGCATACCCTAGCATACTCGATGGTAGTAGCAACACGTCGTTTGCGTTGTTGGGGAAACCATGGTGGGTTCTGGTTTTGTGCAGATGCGGCGCGATTGGGTGCAGGTCCATTCTGGACTCGTTCAGATCGGTCCAAGCACGGTGGCAGTGTCGACGATGGTTGGGTGACGACGGTTTGGCCGCCATTAATGCGGGTCACCAGAGTTTCGAATGTGTCGACGTCGAAGCGGGTTCCAAACTCAGCGATGGTGCATCTGAGGCTCTCGTAGTCCGACAAAGGACCAAGACAGGGCAGATTATCAGCGCATCCATGGGAGCAGTGGAGCAAAACGAAGAGAAGATGAACGGTCACTTCGAAGAGGGGGGATGTGAGAGATGAGTTATGGGGATTAAGACCCTCCCATCGCCATTTGAGCCCGGCGATGGAGGGTGAGGGTGTCTTCGGTGCTGAACAAGGTTGGGATGTGGTGGTCGACGGTGGTGGTTGTGGTAAGAGACGGTGATAGACGATGACGGCTTTTAGGAGGTGACTAAGCTTTTGTTAAATAAAGTTTGTCTCTTTGTTAAAATCTCTCATTTATCTCTTGTACGAGTGTTTGCATCTTTTTGTTTTTAATTATAAGATGTAGACATTCATTATTCTAAGTCTTGGGTTACAACCAAGTGCTAGACTTTCTTCACGAATTAGGTAACCTTTGTTCTCATGTGTAGTATTTAAAACGTTGGAGGACCTATCAAAATCATCAACTTGTTGTATATTTAAAAGTTTAGTTATGATGATAAATATCTACCGGAAAATAATCTCATCTATCCGAATATTATAATTCCATCCTTGCATTTTCCATAAATATTGCTAAGTAAATAGGTTACACCTATAATTACTTTGAAAATTCCATACTTAAATTTACGGGTGTTACATTCGCCCCCTTAAAAGAATTTCGTCCCCGAAATTACGCTGTTTGAAATAAATCAGGATAACGACTTCTCATTTCATCTTCTCTTTCCCACGTAGCCTCTTCAACTGACTGGTTTCGCCACAACACCTTGACTAACGAAATATCTTTATTCCGAAGTTGTTTCACCTCTCTCATTAAAATCTCTACCGGCTGTTCCTCATAAGTTAAGTCTGGCCTTAACTGTTGGTAGAGAACTTTATTCTTTTTGTTTTTGGGAATTTTCACTAATAGAAAGAAAAACAGGAGTACCGGGTACATCGTACATAGGTGTCTTCAGCCATGACAAGATCCAACCAGACAAGGTGTCTTCTACCGACCAGACAGCACATCACTACCCAGACAACCCACAAGATCCCTACAAGATCCAAGCCCAAAGATGTAAGTTACACAATCAAAATAAGGCAAACATAGGTGTCTTCAGCCACATCCAATCAACAGGCTTCTGGCACCAGATGTAGTGCTAGCACGGTGAAAATGGGGATGTGCAAGGCAAGGCGCAAGCGCACAGCAGACGATAATATCGCAAGGATAATTATCAAGCGGTAAATGAGAAAGCAGCAACTGCAACCGCAGGTCTGGTCGGGCATGAAACAGCGTAAGACGCCAACCCTGTTTCTTTCTGTCCAGCAGCAAGCGGTATCGCGGGGCGGTCAAGCCTCAGTCCGAGCGCGTGTTGAGACGACAAGACAGCCAGCGTAGTCCCACCCAAACAAGGCAGCCTGCAAAAGCCACACAACAACCAAGTACGAAGAGCCAAGTACGGAGAAAGGAAAGCGCCAATCCAAAAGGAAAACGAAAACGGTAGAGAATATGAAGACGAAAACGGCCAAAGGTACTCCGTCTATCTTCGACCATCTCATGACATGTACTACCAGGCTATTCGCCAAGATCTTCACAGCGCCAGGAGTTGAAGGAGGTATTTCTCGGGCAGAACTCCTAATCGGAGGCATATCGTCGCAATAATGTCCCCCACCAGATTCTTCAGCACGATGAGAGTTTGTCCACCACCGTCGATTTCGTTCTTGCCACAAGTGATACACGAGCGATGCGAGCACATGGCGACTTATGAGATGATGTAGATGCTTGCCCCTCCACTAGCCGCCCAGGTAATGCTGCACCTCCACCCTAAGTAAGGCCACCTGAAACGAAGCTTATGGTTAAGGAGTCTAACGCAATGTCTAGAGTAGGGACACTGAAAGAAGAGATGTTGGGCAGATTCAGGTGCTCCGCCGCTACACAGTAGACAATCCGTCGAGTTAGCCTTAGCCGCAATCCATGCATGGTCCCTGGTTGCCAGCCGTTCCCTGATGGCAAGCCAAAGAATGAAGTCGTAGCATGGTATGTGTAGAGGACCTCCAAAAAGGTTGACCCAAGGAACCTTGGGGCACCGATAGCGAATGGCCTCCCTGGCCAAGTAGGTAGAGAACAGACCATCTGAGGAATCCTTCCACCGAAAGTGGTCTGCGGGGCTGTACCGATGGTAGGTCGTCGAGAACTCCAGGTATTCCATTGTGTAGACTGCCGGCCATCTCCACCCATTTGTATCACTCACGGAGCTCAGTCTGAAATCAAGGGGCAGCCCCATCGCAATAGGACCCCGTGGGTGTCGGTCAATTAGCGGGTCGGGGCAAAGCCAGGGGTCGAGCCATAACGAGATCGTGTCCCCATAACTTAAGCAACTTGTTCCATCCCCAAGCTGCATTCGGTGATGAGCAGGCTGTCCAGAGCAAAGCACTTGCTAGTCGGGTGTTGAGGATCCAAGTAACCCATATGTTCGGGTCACGCAAGATAATCCGCCAGAGATGTCGTAGAAGTAGCACGCGATTATCGACCTCAATAGATCGGGTGCCCAATCCCCCTTCAGTCTTTGGGAGACACACATCAGCCCACGCCACCTTTGTCGTGGAATTCCGCCAAAGGAACCGCCTAATCCGACTCTCGATGTCCCTAAATAACTCCTTTGGGATGGAGAAAGACATCAGACCAGTAGGTATGAATCGATAAGAGTACTGATTTTATTAATTGGACTCTACCCGCATATGATAGGGAATGATGCAACCAAGATCCTAAGCGTCGTTCCACGTTTCGAAGTAAGGGGGCACAATCTTGTAAAGATAAACGAGATGTAATCAGGGGTACCCCAGGATATCGAACTGGAAGAGAGCCGATATTGAAACCCATAATTGCCTGAAGACTTGGTGCGCGGCGAGCAGCACGCTTGGACACAAACATTTCGCTTTTTGTCGGGTTGGCGCGAAGTCCAGAGATGTTGCAAACTCGTCCAGCCCATCCTTAAGCACGGTAGCGGAAGCCTCATCCGCATGCACAAATAGTAGTAGATCATCAGCAAAGGTAAGCATAAATAGCTCAATAGACTCACAGCGCCAATGAATAAATAAGCTCAATATCCTCTCTCTCATCCCATGAGAATCAGTGACTCAACTCACGATATATGGGATTTATTTATTTACCGTCTCACCGGATGCCTAGTAAGACTTAATAGGTAAATAAATAATATGCCTTTCAAAGAATAAATAATAAATATAAATTCCATTCATAGTATAAGAATACATTATTCAAATACATAGCGAATAATACATCGATTATTAAATACATGCCCTATTCATTACATCCTCAAATGGCATTCCGAGGGCACATCCCTAACAATCTCCCACTTGCACTCAATGCCATGCGTTATGATATCGTAACCCCATTTTATGGAGGTGTCGATCAAGCACTTCCTGTGAGAGAGGCTTAGTGAATGGGTCCGCCACGTTATCCGCAGTGGCTATTTTCTGCACAGCTATGTAGCCATTCTCAACGAACCCACGCAGCACGTGGTATTTTCTTTCTATGTGTTTGGACTTTGAGTGAGACCTAGGTTCCTTGGCTTGTGTTACTGCCCCACTATTGTCGCACCATAATGGTAGCGGGCGGTCCACTATGCCTGGAACAACTTGGAGTTCTTCTAATAACTTTCTCATCCAAACACCTTCCTTTGCTGCCTCAGAGGCCGCAATATACTCCGCTTCAGTGGTGGAATCGGCAGTAGTGCTTTGCTTAGAACTTTTTCAAGACACTGCTCCACCATTGAGCGTATAGACGAAACCAGAAGTGGATTTTTGGTCATCCACATCCGACTGGAAATCCGAATCGGTATAAATGTCCACCTCTAATTCTCCATTTCCATAAATCAATATCATATCTTTAGTCCGTCTAAGGTACTTGAAGATATTCTTTACTGCATTCCAATGTTCTTTACCAGGATTAGACTGGTACCAACTAACGATGCTCAAAGCATATGCAATGTCAGGCCGCGTACATAGCATCGCATACATTAGGCTACCTATTGCTGATGCATAAGGAATTTCACTCATTTCCTTCCTGGCTTCCTCACTTTGAGGACACATGGATTTTGAGAGATGAATCCCATGTCGCATTGGTAAGAACCCTTTCTTAGATTCATCCATTCGAAACCGTTTCAGGATCTTTTCTAAATAAAGGGCCTGAGATAAACCCATCATTCGATTCGCTCGATCTCTAAAAAGGCGAATTCCAAGAATATAGGTTGCTTCTCCCAGGTCTTTCATGAGAACTCGGTCGAAAGCCAAGCTTTCACCTCCGAGAGCATTCCGATATCATTTCCCATCAAAAGAATGTCATCCACGTACAATACGGGGTACGATATCTTACCCCCACTGACCTTCTTATAAACGCAAGGCTCATCCTCATTCTTTAAGAATCCGTAGTTCCTAACTACTTAAAAAAATCGAAGATTCCAGCTTCTCGACGCTTGCTTAAGCCATAAATGGACCTATTAAGCTTGCACACTTTGTGAGCATCTGCTTGCGATGTAAAACCCTTGGGCTGCTCCATATAGATTTCCTCCTGGAGGAATCCATTTAGGAAAGCGGTTTTCACATCCATCTGCCAGATCTCGTAATCATAGTATGCTGCTATTGCAAGCAAAATACGGATAGACTTAATCATTGCAACAGGTGAAAAAGTTTCCTCATAATTAATGCCCTCTTTTTTATTATACCCTTTCGTTACTAGCCTAGCTTTGGAGGTTTCAACCTGTCCGTCAGATCCAATCTTTCTTTTGTAGATCCATTTACACCCTATAGGTCTAAAACCTTCGGGTAGGTCTACTAAATTCCAGACTTGGTTGATGTGCATCGAGTCCATCTCTGCTTTCATAGCTTCGACCCATTTCTTAGAGTCGACATCCATCATTGCCTGGTCAAAGGTAGCAGGGTCATCACCAACGATCCCCTCAGTCGCAGCACCCCCGTGCTCGACGTGTACCATACCATATCTCTCAGGCATGCGAGATATTCTACCCGACCTGCGCAACTCTGGGCCCGTTTGGACTGCTCATCTGTGCCCTCAGGCACTGATGTGTCTGGAGGCGTTTCATCTAACTCTCCAAGAGTCACTTCTCTGCCAGCTCCACCTTCTCGAATGAACTCGAGAAAGTGAGCATGAATAGCTACGACGATCCTTTGATCATCATGGAGGTAAAAATAATATCCCATGCTATCATCGGGGATACCCGACGAAACGTCCTTTCATGGACCTAGATTCGAGTTTGTCTGATAGCTTTTTCACATAGGCAGGCCATCCCCAAACCCTTAAGTGATTCAACCTGGGCTTCTTACTATTCCAAATTTCGTAAGGTACCCTATCTACGGACTTCAAAGGGGTTCTGTTCAAAACATAAACAGCAGTTTGCAAAGCATATCCCCATAACGATATGGGAAGATTTGTATAGCTTAGCATAGATCGAACTTTAGATAAAGTTCGATTTCTGCGTTCGGCAACACCATTCAGTTGTGGTGTCCCAGGCGGTGTAAACTGCGAAATAATTCCATTTTCTTTCAAGAAATCATCGAACTCGAGACTCATATACTCGCCGCCTCGATCTGATCATACGACTTTAATTTGTCTTCCAGTTTGATTTTCCACTAAAGTCTTGAATTTCTTGAACTTTACAAGCGTTTCAGACTTGTGCTTCAACAGATACACCAAGCCATAGCGAGAGTGATCATATGTGAAAATCACGAAATAATGGAAATTACCTCGGGCCGCTACACTAAACGGTCCACAAACGTCTGTATGGATCAAATCCAAAAGATTAGTGGCTCTTTGAAAAGTCCCTGTAAAAGGAGACTTAGTCATTTTGTCGAGGATACAACTCGCACGTTGGATAGGAATCTGATTCCGTAGGCTTAATAATGCCACAAATACTTTTTATTTAACTCTAAGTTACTTTTGTCGGTAACTACATTCGCATGTCCTGGACATTAACGTAATATAAACCATTTATTAACGTTGCATTTCCAACGTATTTATTTCCAAAATAAATATCACAGATATTATTATTGAACCGAAATTCATAACCATTCTTACTCAAAGCCGGAATAGAAATAATATTTGTCAGCCCCTTGGGCAATACAAGTACATCGGATAAATATAATACATGTCTAGAACTTAATACAAGAGTCTTCGATCCAAGATGACTAGCAGGTACACTATGTCCGCTACCAATGTTGATCAAGACTTCTCGTTCAGCCAGCTTCCTACTTCGTTCCAGACCCTGGTTCAAAACACAAATGTGAGCACTAGCTCCTGAGTCAAGGATCCACGAAGTGGAAAATACAGTAAATGAACAATAAGTTTCTAAAACTTTACCTGATGCCCAAGAAGCTCGAAGCTTGGGGCAGTCCCTTTTCCAATGGCCCAGCTCTTGGCAGTGAATGCACTTATCAGTCGCCTTCGGAACTTTAGGCACGTTCATTTTTGCCTTGCTCTTTTTCTTAATCCCTCCTTTTGACTTATTGGGCTTGGGCTTGGGCTTGTTCGACTTAGATCTTTTAGACCTTATAGTCGCAACAAGCGCAACCTCTTTTCCCTTTCCTTTCTTTAGCTCACGCTGAGTCTGAACCAACGTGTTCATGAGTTCAGGAAGAGAAAATCGCCTATCGCTCAGATTATAGTTTATAATAAACTGAGCAAATGAAGATGGGAGTGACTGAAGGATCAGGTCAATCTGAAGCTCGTTGTGAATGGGACAACCGAGAGAGCTTAGTTCCTCGATGTACCCAATGAGCTTACGCACATGTGCTGTGACATCTGCACCCTCAGTCATCTTGGTATGAAAGAGATTGTCGACAGCACGATATCGAGACGATCTCGACTGCTCGCCGTACAACTCCTTCAGATGGATCAATATCTCGCGCATTTGCATACCCTAATGCTGGCGCTGCAGATCATTATTCATCCCAGCTAACATATAAGCCTTGACACGGGCACTATCAGCCATCCATTTGGCATAATATTCCCTGTCAGCTTCACTCGCACCCTCTTGGGGTTCAAGTGGTATGGGTCCCTCAAGGACATACTCTAGGCGTTCCAGAGTGAGGACTATCCTCAAGTTACGGAGCCAGTCCGCAAGGTTTGGACCCTCCACACGATTTTGCGTGATCAGTAAATTGAATGGTGACGTCATTTTGTAAACAAGAAAGAAAAAAATCTGCAGAAAAATAAAGCATTGAAGGGGTCAACGTATTATTCTACAAGCACAAATAAGGACTTTAACAATTTGGCTTGGCTCCCACTATTTTTCTCAAAATCCCATTTCCCGATAGAGATTTCGGAAACCTCGTTGATATTTTCATAGTGAAGTTGATTTCCCCGCTCCGCAGAAATGAGCCTCAACCTAACAGTTTGTTGGCCCATAACTCGGACTGCGCCGTGTCCCACACGAACCCATAGATGAACCCATGTCTTACACGAGTCCATCTCATGAGTGTTTCAACAACTTTGTCTCCGGTCCAGATGAGAAGGCGCCTGGTCCAGATGGATACACCGCTGCTTTCTTCAAGGCTGCATGGGAGATGTTGGGGATTGATTTTACTTCCTCGGTCCAGGACTTTTTCGTGACAGGACGATTACTGAAGGGGCTGAATAGTACCCTTATTACGCTGATACCCAAAGTTCAGTCCCCGAGGCGAGCGACGGATTTTCGGCCAATTTCTTGCTGCAATGTCATATATAAAGTCATTTCGAAGATTCTGGCGAATAGGCTGAAAACATCGTTAGGCGATCTGGTCCATAAATCACAAACGGCGTTCATTCCTGGGAGGAGGATCAGCGATAATATTCTTATGGCTCAGGAGTTATGCTTGGGATATACGAGCAAGGGCCGACCGCCTAGAGCTATGCTCAAGGTGGACCTTGCCAAGGCGTATGACAAGGTCGAATGGAGCTTCCTACTTGCCACGCTTCAGGCTATGGGTTTTCACCCTACTTACATCGAGTGGATCTGGGCCTGCTTAACTACCTCGACTTTTCCATTAACATAAATGGCCGACCGCTGGGGTTCTTTGAGGGCAAGCGGGGGGTTACGCCAGGGTGACCCTATTTCGCCGTACCTATTCACGCTGGTGATGGAAGTTTTGCATGGCCTGGTTGAGGAACGGATTCTCATGGAGCCACAGTTTCGCTACCATTGGAGAGCGAGGCTAACACGTTGTCTATGCTAGTGCCCGCGGATGATCTTCTTCTTTTTTGTCATGCTGATACCGTTTCTGTGCGGGTGCTGAAGAACGCATTAACGGCTTTCTCGACTCTGTCAGGTTTGTACCCAACCCTGACAAGAGTGAGATGTATCTATCACGACGGGCGGAGGGTCTGAAGTTACAACTACAGGCCATTATGGGTTTTCGGGAGGGTCACTTACATGTCCGCTATTTGGGGGTACCGCTGATAGCTTCATGCCTTATGATTGGGGATTGTGCACCGCTTTTACAGCGGGTTGACGCTCGGTTGGGATCTGGGCTAAATAAGTCCTTGTCATATGCGGGCTGGGTCCAACTGATAAAATCGGTCCTTCAGGCGTTACATGTCTATTGGTCGGGGGTGTTCCTATTGCCCAAGGGTATTGTCCGTGCCCTGGAGTCACGATTTAGGCAGTTCTTATGCGGTGGCCCTTCGGCCAAGGTTGCATGGGATGATATCTGTCTTCCGCCGTCTGAAGGGGGCTGGGACTTCGCTCGATAGCTACTGATAACAGCTTTTGTGGAGGGTGCTTACGCGTGCGCCTGATTCTGTATGGTGGACTGGTTGTATAGTACACGCCTACATGCAAGGTCCGTTTGGGCTGCCCCTATCTCGGCCAACACATCATGGAGTTGGAGGAAACTCATGCAGTTGAGGTCGGTCGTACTCCCACTTATCTCGTTTAGGATTGGTGATGGCTCTACGATATGGTAATGGGAGGATCCTTGGCTGCAGGGAGCGCCATTTTGGACCGCTACCCAAGAGGCCCTCTAGCGATGGGGCTTTCGACGGGGACCCGATTGAGTGCCGTCATTGATGCCCATGGATGGAGCTGGCCGGGAAGGACGACGACCGAATACATTGACTTCAGTCGCCACCTTCCATCTGTTGACCCGACCTCGCCAGATAGGATATTATGAAAGGGCAGTGGATGGCCGAGCCTCCGCCCGGCTGATTAGGGAGGCCCTGCATTTTCGCCGACAGGCTGTACCTTGGTCGACCTTGTTTGGGGGACCTTTAGAGGTCCCTAGGCATGAGGTCATCCTTTGGCTGAGTATACGTGATCGCATGTCTACGAGGGATAAACCTTGGGTGGCTCAGCGAGCGGGCACCCCCGCTTGTGTTGTATGTGATGTGCTATGCTATGAGACGGTTCAGCACCTGTACTTCGAGTGTCGGTTCTCTCGTCAGTGTCTTCGGCTGCTTAGGCAACGCATCCGCTGGTCATGGCCTTATAGGGACTGGGCTGACGGCATTTTGTGGGCTTCAAAGAAATGGCGAGGCAACCATCTTATTTCAGCAGCTTATCGTCATGTCTTGGCTTCTTTGGTTTACCATATTTGGCAGGCACGCAACAAGCGCTGGAAGGAAGGGATCATCACGACTCCTGACAGGCTGGTGGCTGCAGTCCTCGATATGGTTTGCATGCTACTAAGTGGTACTTCGGCGAAGTATGATCTTCAAAGAGCAGACATACGTCGCCTATGGCGTGTAGCGTGGTAGTTAGCTGTGCTTGGGGTTATTGGTTTGGGTTTATTGGTTTGGGAAATAACCGTCTAAGTGTGACCTATCAACGTCTGACTCAATCCTAACATTTAGAAATTCCCGCCCGTAGGATAACTCTTTATAAGGCGTGAATATGTTTCGGAGAGCGGCGTTTAGACAGTCACCCAAAATATCCACGCCGAAAGTGAAATGTTTGGCGCCGATAAATCAGAACAAACCGCACATATACCCAAGTCGTTTCAATAATGAGCTTGACTTTATTGTCTTAATGCACCCGGCCAACTACAACAAGAGTGAGATGATTGTCACCGATAACTCAGAACAAACAGCACTCGACACTCAAGCCGCGATGGTTTCGAGCTTGATAGACGACAGGAACTCCGTCCCTTTACCCACTTAGTATTTAGTCAAACCGGGAGAATATGTCTCACACACATAAGCACTTAAACACGCACGTAAAGTCAAACAAACATGCAAGTATTCGCGGTAAACCTAGTTTGCCTATAAGACCGTCTGCGTGGACTATTTCTACTCTACTACATTTATTTTTATAAAATTACATCTCTTCTCTTCAGCTTCGCACTATGTTCTCGAACGACCTCCAAGTCTTCGAACGGCCTTCTCGTGGACCCGTGTCGTACTCGTACGGCCATCGTACAAAAATTAATTTTTCTAAATATTAACTAAAGTACAAAACGGGGGGATCAGTTGTCCCGAACAACCCGTATATCAACGAATAAATTACAAACCGAGGGGGAACCTTGTCACCCTTAACATATCACCCGGAAATAAAGCCTAAGTCCACGCCGACGTCTTAATACGTGTCATACATACATGCATACAACATAAACACGTTCACGACAACAAAACGCTAAAAGAAACCGAAACAAAATTTGGGCTAGTCCTAGACTTACGAGCCCAGTGTCAAGTAACGAACCGTCAGAGACTCCATTAGGGTTTTCTCTCCACGTTGCTACGCTACGTCGCACCGCTCGCAACTAGGCGAACTCCGACCAAGCGAGCACTCGGTTTACAAACTCGAACTAAGTACAACTCATGCTATGACGCTCGAGCGACTTAGTGACTTGCACAACCGAGTTCGTTTCGGACTCGTTTATGTCGTTTCTTAGAACCGAGCCTATGGCTCTGATACCACTGTTGGGAAACCCTGGGTGACCTGAGCCCTCGCCCCGGACGCAGTGGAATTAAAAATTTTTCCGGTTCCCCTTACGGTTTCCCTAGGATACTCGGTTAAATAAAGAAAACGCATGTATGACACAGATAAAAATAGAGATCTTACCCTCGTTGCGAAGATCCTTAGCTCCCGTAGCTCACGAACTGTGCCGAAGAGAGTCACGCCGATCCAGTGACGTACCACAAACTTCACCTCCCCAAGGATGGCTAGAGGAAGTAAAGAATGTTTTCTAAAGATGTGTTTTAGTGTGTTTGACAAACACACTTGTTTTCTCTAAGACAACCTAAGGAGCTCTCACCACTCTCTAAACTCAAGTTTTGAGTGTGAGAATGTATGGAATTATCATATGGACGAAATTAGCTCAAAGCCTAATCATAAAATTCCATTTTCAACCTTGAAAATGATTTTAACCTTAATTAAATGAGATCATGTCCTACATGACTCATTTCTTGTTTGATTCCTTTGATTTATATCATCTAATGACTAGACATTGTCCCACAAGTCTAACAAAAGAACAAGGACCAAAATTGGATTTGATTTGGCTCAAATTTGACCAAAAAACTGTCGGTCACGGCCTGGGTCAAGTCTGTCACGGCCGTGACACTGTCTGGGCAGAAAACGAGCTCACTGCCATGTGTCACGGCCACATGCAAAGGTTGTCACGGCCGTGACTGCCCTGACAGCTTTGCGGCAGTTTGGTATTTCGATCCGATCCAGGGGTAAACGATGTCCGATTGTCCTGAAATTTTAACCATAGTTAAGAGACTCACCAGTCAAGATTCTGACAAAAGGAATTCTCAATCCGAGGTCTAGATTGTGAGATATGAATTTTTTAAGCTACTGCAACTTTGCAGACAGGCTTCACGACTGTGACGAGCCTCGCTCATCGTTGTAAACCCTATTTACGCCTCATTCTTCATCATTTTGTTCCGTGAATTTACGTCCATAGAAATACAATTTCTAAAACTTGTATTCAACATTTTTATTACCATCTCTAAGACTGCTAAATCTATTTACATCTCATAATAGTTAGGCACTATCACAGTGATCATTTTTAAGCCCGACTCTCTTGGTTCGTCTCAACCCGGCAAGGGAGGAATCCAAGAATTCGGTGCCTAGCCAATCCCGCGATACCGAATAGATTCCGTGTTGAGCACGATCTTCGATCTACGAACCGACTATAGATTATCGTCGTACGTATAGGCCCTTCACAAATGTCCCGTTCGAGTGAGAGTCATGGTTACGTCAAACTCACTAGAGTCGACTCTATGACTAATTGGTGACTGACGAAATTACTAAACTGCTCCCCACGTCCCATGTGAGTCAGTTTATAGCTTCGGCCGAAGACTTTGTAATTTCTCGTCCCCGAATATACATAGGACATATATCTCGGTTACTAACGAGACAATGAATCCCTCACGATAGTCTAAGCACGGCAGTTACCCTTTGTTGTTAAGACCGCATGTCGCTGCCGACCCATGTTCGTCCCCAAACAAGATGGACCTAGCATACTAGTGACAAATCAAGACCCCAAAGTCAACTCCATCAAAGACCCTTTGGTCTAAGGTCCACGCACACTACTATAGTTAATCGATCGATCATTGACGCTACCCAGAGTAACGATAAGGTCCATGTGATCGTCGATTGCGAGTCGTGTCCAAGTACAAGTCAATCCCCTGATTCAACTTATACCAATACCTCCCGCTTCCCAAGCGAATGATTGCCACAACCATATAAGAGTCGTCAACAAATAAGCCGTAATTGACGCTCAGTCACCCTACTAAGGTCTAAGACTTATTGACTAAATTAATGTCGGAGAAAATAGCTCACCGGTGCCCCTCTCTCATCCCATGAGAATCAGTGACTAAACTCACGATATATGGGATTTATTTATTTACCGTCTCACCGGATGCCTAGTAAGACTTAATATAAATAATATGCCTTTCAAAGAATAAATAATAAATATAAATTCCATTCATAGTATAAGAATACATTATTCAAATACGTAGCGAATAATACATCGATTATTAAATACATGCCCTATTCATTACATCCTCAAACGGCATTCCAATGCACATCCCTAACATCTAGATATATCACTATTTTGCTTTCTATGTTCTTCACAATTACACAAAGCTTTTTCTTCCTTAAGGATTTCTAGCTCGGCTTTTAAACATGCATTATCTAGATCTATCTGGTGCTTCTCTCTTTCTATGTCACTCTTTGCCAATCTCTTTACTTGAGCGTGTTGAGCGACTTAAGAAGCGTTATCATGAGATTCATCTTTCCTAGCGTATAATTCATTCAGAATGACTATTTTCTTAATTCTTAATAGTGGACGAGGAATATACCTGATCATCATCATCATCAGCCATGTAGGCGAGATCTTCTTCTTCTTCACTTCCGGCCTCTTCCCAGTTTGTGACCATGGCTTTCTGCTTCTTTTTTTTTTGGGAAGGGTCACTAAATAAAAAAAAGGGAAAAACACAAGAGTACAGTCGCACTTAAAGTGCATCAACCACAACCATAACCTTGCCACATGCGGCTAAACTATAGCTGAACACGACCAATCAAACAATAAATCATAAACCCAAACAGAAAAGAACCCAAAACCATATGCAAAATCAGAACGCTGGGGTCATGTAACACCGATCGCTCGGGTACATTTTAGGCGCTTTATGGTCTCCACCAATACAGTAGTGTCGCTATTATTCATCAAAGTGGGGTCGTTCTCGTCAACATTCGCAAAAGCATGTGTCTCTCCACTTGCTTCACCATATCTATGATTTGTAGTCTCGTTTTCTGTCATCAAGGAGGGGTCGCCCTTGTCAACATCTTGAAGGGTAATCTCCCACCTGTTTCACCATTTATGGTTTGTAGTCTCGTTATTTTTCACCAAAGCGGGATCGTCCTCGTCGACATCTTGAAGGATCGCAAAAGCATTTGTCTCCCACTAGTTTCACCATTCTGATGGTTTCTTCTAGGTTCTCTGGGCTGCGGTTGATGTGGTATAGGTCGCTCAACTTCTGCCTTCCTTTTCATAGCCGGCTCTTGGTTCCGCACTTGATGTGTGGGTCGCCGAGGTGGCGGGGCAGCAACCTTAGGTTGGTCAGCACGGCTAGGTTGGGTGTGGATTGGTTTTTTGGGGCCGTTTTGTTTCCCATGGATTAAAGACGAACAGAAGGTACATGGCATAGGTCGCCACTCGTACTCAGCCTTTATAGTGATAGAGAATGTGCTTTCTCCATTTGCCGATTGTAGGGAAGCAGTAAATTGGTCCAAGTACGGTGCAGAAATTTTCTTCATAACACACACCCGGGTAGTTTGAGGCGAAGTGGCCTGGCTTGTTACACTTGAAGCATTTCTGAACGTTGTTACCGGATGAAGATATTCCGTTATTTTTCGGTTGGAACTTGGGATTTCCTTTGAATTTTCTTCTTAGTCGAGATTTTTCAAATCTTCATGTCAGCATGGCGATCTGCACCAATATTTCGTCCTCATCTTCTTCGCCATCTGAGTCATTTTCTTGTTCAGTGTTGAAAGCAATGTTTGGTTGATTTCGGACTGGTGGTTTCTCTTTGATGGAGATCTTGTGCATTAGTGGTAGAACGAGCACTAGTGGCGGAACAGGCCGAGGCCAGGATTGTTCGTGCTCAGGAAGCGAAAAGGAAGTTTGCACAAGCACAAGGATCACAGTGGAGCGGGGGCAACCAAAAGCGTCAGTTTGTTGCCAAGGGCACAAAACAGAACTTCCAGAATAGGCCTCCACAACACCCACAGGGGACCCCGAACAGACCACCAAAATTCGAATCAAGGAGGATTTCCAGCGCCAATCCCGAATTCCCGAGGTACGGGAAACGACACTCTGGCAATTGCTACACACAGACCAACAACTGCATTAAATGCGGGAAGTCAGGACACTATGAGGCAGTGCCCTGAAGGGGGGTCAGGAGTCAACCGGGGAATCAGATAAGACCACCGATCGTGCCAGCACGTGTATATACACAATCACGTCCGAGGAAGCGAACGAGAACCCGTCTGTTGTGACAGGTATCTTATCTACAAACTCCAACCTGCATATTAGTAGACTCAGAAGCCATGCACTCATTTCCATACATTAAGTATGTGACGAGACTCGGGGTTACACCTCACCGTCTGAGTGCGAGTATAATGTAACCGTTCCAAACAGGGCTTCAACTACGACCAATCAAATACTGTGAGGTTGTTCACTATTAGTTGGTGAAAAGGAAATACCCATAAATTTAAGTCATTGCGATGAACAATTATGAAGTAATCCTCGGATGGACTTGCTATCGAGGTACGGAGCTGTTATAGATTGCAAGCGTAAGATAGTCACGTTCAATATGGGAGGAAATGAGCGTTTTACCTTCGTGGGAACGATGAACGGAGGAAGTATTTCGAGATATCAGCATTAAAGGCCCAGTTGCTGATCCAAGCGGGGTGCGAAGCGTGTTTTACTTCTGCAATGAAATCGGAAGAGAGTTCCTCTCTAAGTTGGAAGAAGTGCCGGTAGTTAGGGATTTTCCCGATGTATTCCCTGAGGATTTGCCGGGATTACCACCTGATAGGGAGATTGAGTTCACAATAGATCCAGTGCTTGGAGCAAGCACCAATATCCAAGATTCCTTATCGGTTAGCGCTAACCGAGTTGAAAGAACTAAAGGAGCAATTAGACGAACTCTTATAGAAAGGATTTATCCAACCAAGTTTCTCTCCCTGAGGAGCGCCAGTGTTATTCGTGAAGAAGAAGGATGGATTGATGCAGCCAAGAACAAATACCCCTTCCCCAGAATCGACGATCTATTTGATCAACTACAATGTGCAACCGTCTTTTCCAAAATAGACTTGAGGTTGGGATATCAACTGAAGATCTGAGAAAAGGACATCCCAAAAAGGGCCTTTAGTACCCGTTATGGGCACTATGAATTTTTAGTAGCCCCTTCCTGAAGAATTCCTTTATGGATAAGGTAATGTCAGTCCCAACCGTAGCCCAAGCGTGCTTGAGAAGAGTGCTCTCTTGATCTCGTCGTCACTAATAGGTTGTACCATCTCTGTAGCCTCGGCCATACCAAGTTTCCTCTCCAGATAAGGTGCTATCGAGCTGGCTGAAATGGGGTTCGTGCGGACAGATTGGCCGAGCAGCTCCATGTAGAAACGTATCAGTTCAGCCCGTACTTGAACATCGCCCTCGAAGATGTGCCCTGCTTCATTCTCCAGGAGAAAATACGGTTGATAGCACGACGCGTGGTCCCTTTCTTGAAGAAGGAGGTGCATTGATCCCCATCCTTGAGCCACGCCACTTTGCTGCGTTGAGTAAGCGCACCGTGCTCCATTTCCACAGCTTTGGCATAGGCAAATCGGCAATGTTTCTCGAGACGGAGTAGGTGCTGCTCCATAGGATGTTGTATTTCCATATCCTGACAGTATCGAGGAATCTCTTAGCCTCGAGAGTGTTGCGGTTCAGATCCCATTATCTCTGCGAAGCCGCTTCATGGCTTGTTTGACTCCCTTAAGTTTCTTTACCACGGCGAACATGGGGTAGCCTTCAATCGGACTATTCCACGCGTCTTCCACCAATCTCATGAAACGAGGGTCCTTAGTTAGGAAGTTGTCGAACCTAAAAATGGCACCTGTAGCCCGTGGAGGGTTGTTAGCCTCCAAGATGAGCGGGGAGTGGTCAGAGGTAGAAGGAAGGGCGCAGCGATAAACCAGGTCGCCGAAGCGAGCAAACCAGAGGGATTCCCCATCATTCTGTCTAATCTTCGCCAAATAGCTGTTGTGCCGCTTTGCTGGTTGTACCACGTGAAAGCGGGCCCACACTTGGTAAGCCAATAAGGTCAGAGGCAGTAAAGCAAGCTTCCATTTCGGGGCAACGCCCCGGAGCGCCTCCACGAGCCTCTGTATTGTCCAAGATCACATTGAAGTCCCCCATCACAACCCATATAGGATCCACCCGTGTTTGAGATGTCGCGACGTGGTCAGCCCATAGGCTCCGCCGATCCACACGTAGGTTCAGCCCATAAATAAACGAGATATAGAAGACCTGCCTATCATCCAAGATTAAAACTTTACAGTGGATGGCATGAGAGGTATGCGCCTCAATAGTAACTGCCACAGAGCTTGCGTCCCATCCAATCCAGATACGAGAAGCTGGTCCGTTATCATATTCATAGAACCAATTCCAATTGTTGATTGATTGTGCAATAGAAGAAGCATTCTGCTCAGAAACCCGTGTTTCAGTGAGACCCATAACTTTCAGATTGTTTTTTGTCACCAACTCCCTTGCCGCCCATCTGTGGTCTATCCTATTTAGACCACGTGTATTCCAAACGGCCGTAGGATCATGGAACACCGTGTAGAAGGGTTGCCGTAGGACCCTCAGTGGCGGTGTTATCCCATTCTAGCTCAGCAAGTACCGCGAAAGGATTGTGGTCAGGTGTACGTATGCTAGCAGGTGCTAAGCTTGTCGAACTTTCCTCATTTGATTGCCGTGTACTCCTTGTGTGATCTTGAGATGTGCGGCTGCCTTGATCTCTTTTCTTCACGTTAGTGGAGGACGTGGTAATATCCACAAGCATCGATTTTTTTGGGTATAAAGTCCCGTATATATAGATAGAAGGAAAAGAATACAAGATGGGGAGAGCGGTACTCCGCACAATCAACCAGTAACAGTCTACTGGTTACAACTCAAATGGGAAGCCTCCCTACTATCTACCATGCAACTCTCCAAAGTCGTCGTATAGCTAAACGCTGAAGATCATACTTAGTAGATGTTCCACTAATACGCATGGTGGCCAGCGCAAGCACACAACCAACAAGCCGATCAGGGGACGTAGTAGTTCCTTCCTTCCAGCGCCTGTTCCTCGCCCACCGAATACCCTCTCTCCACTCCCTATACGGCCACGACCATCGAATATGTCTCCTCAGCAACCGAAGACACCTGCGTGAATATGCAGCTCGTCACAGAGGATACACGCAGGCGTACCCGCCCTCTGAGCAACCCAAGGCTTATCTCTAGTCGCCAACTGATCTTGTATCCCTAGCCAGAAGATGACATCATGACGTGGCAGCTTCAGTGGCCCTCCAAATAGGGTACCCCAACATACTGGTTCCCGTCTGAATTGAATCGCTTCCTCGCCGACTTTGCAGTCATAATCCCCGTCGATGATCCTGTCCAAATCACCCCGTCCTGTTCACCCCGCACCACCTGAGGAAGAAGGCGACTAATCTCGATATACTCGACAGACCCTTGCCTAGGCCAGTTCCATCCCTGGGCACCAATCACCACACTCAGTCGTGAATCAGCAGGTAGACCCATCGCAATAGGCCCTCGAGGAAACCTCTCCAGTAACGGGGTACGCAGAAGCCAAGGATCCTTCCACAGCCATATGCCCGATCCATCCGCTATCTTAAAGGTAATAAGTGTACGTATCATGGTCGCAGCTGCAGCATCTTCCTCCAGCTCCATGCATCATTTGGCGAGATGGTCAGATCCCACACCGATCGAGAGTGTAGCCGTGCCCTATAAAGCCACTCAACCCAAATCGAATCAGGGGCTCTTGTGAGGACACTCCATAGATGCTTCATTTGAAGTGCCATGTGTCTGTCTCGATGGATCGATGCCCATACCTCCTTCAGAAATTGGCAGACAAAGGACTTCCCAAGCAACCTTAGCCGTCGATCCCCCCAAAGAAACTTCCTAAATCGCGTCTCCAGCACTCGGACAACGCCTTTAGGAAGCAAGAAGCCCCCGACCAATATGCATGCATGGCCTGAAGAACCGAAAACAAGCTGGATTCTTCCAGCATACGACAACGACTGATTAAGCCATGACCCGATGCGCTGATCCGCTCGCTGAGTAGCGGTGCACAGTCCGCTATGGAAAGTCGCGTAGTAATAGTGGTACTCCAAGGTAGCGTATCGGAAGATGTCCTATCCGATATCCCATAAGTGACTGAATCTACGCGGTAAGCCCTTCCGCCCGCCGTGAAAGGTACATCTCGCTCTTTGTCCGGATTGGGGTGTAATCCAGACAAAGATGCAAAGCGCCCTAGAGCGTTCTTCAGTACACTGATCGACACAGCATCTGCATGGCTGAAAAGAAGCAGGTCATCCGCGAAAGCCAGTGATGCCAATCTCAATGATTCGCAGCGCCAATGGTAAGTAAACCTCGGCTCCTCCGAAATGCACAGCGATACCATCCCATGAAGGATCTCCATAACCAATGTAAAAAGATACGGCGATATGGGGTCTCCTTGTCGAAGTCCTCTCTTCCCCGCAAAGAACCCAACCACCTGGCCATTCAGATTAAGTGAGAAAGCTGTCGTCACGCATGCCCTAATCCACCCAATAAAGGTCGGGTGAAAGCTCATAGCCTCAGGCACAGCCAGCAAAAAACTGCACTCCACCTTATCATACGCCTTCGCCAGATCGATCTTAAACATTGCTCGGGGCGGCCTCCCCTTCGACTTATACCCAAGGCAAAGTTCCTGGGCCAGCAACACATTGTCACTGATGCGACGACCCGGTATAAAGGCCGTCTGCGTCCCATGCACCAACCCAGGTAGAATTTGCCAAAATCTTGGAGATGGCCTTGTATAACACATTGCAGCACGAAATAGGTCGAAACTCCGTCGCACGGCGTGCCGTCTCTACCTTTGGGATGAGCGTGATAAGAGTGCTATTGATCCCCTTAAGTAGTTTACCCGTCGCAAAGAAGTCCTGCACAGCCCTCACGACGTCCTCTCCCACTGTGGTCCATGCCGCCTTGAAAAAGGCGACAGTATACCCACGGGCCGATCATGATTGTGCATCTGCTGGGATAGCGTGGACGTCACAGCACGTTGTACATCCGCCACTGCTATCGGCTCCGAGTGTACTGATTTTCCTAATAGATCCTGGTAAAATGCTATCAGCTCAGCCTCCACCTGATGCGGTTCTTCCAATAAAGCCCCCGTCTCATCTTCAAGAGAGACAATACGATTGCGTGCCCGCCGCATGGCCACCCTACGAAAGAAATAAGACGAACACTGATCCCTATCCTTCAGCCAAGTAAGCTTAGCCCTTTGCGACAAAGCCGTATGCTGCACCTCCACTGCCTTAGCATAGAGTGAACGGCACAGCCGCTCAAGGTCAAAAAATAGCCCCTCATGTGGATAGCGTGATGGGAAATCCTGTGCAAGATCAAGGAACCGCTTTGCCTCAACAACATTCGCCGCTAAATCCCCTTGGGCCCTCCTCATCTGTTGAAAAATTGGCTTCAGCAGCTTCAAGCGTTGCTTAACGACGAACATAGGAAACCCACGAAGAGGTATGCTCCAAATACGTTGAACCTGCTCCATGAACGCCACATCCTTCGTCAAGAAATTTTCAAATCTAAATGTCACCTTGCGATGTTGCGGCGCGCCCAAAAGAATGGGCGAGTGATCTGACGATGATGGAAGTGCGCATCGACAGAAAGTATCCGAGAATCGGGCAAACCACTGGGGGTTGCCCACAATACGAACGAGCCTCCTCCAAACTCCCGCAGCACCCCTCTGCTAGTTGTACCACGTGAACACCTGACCCGTCGTAGGTATAGTCGTAAGATCCGCCCCCACCAGGCATGCTTGAAACTCCTCCATATCTTGCCTAGCTGGGGCTCCCCCTCGTCCCTCACCCGTGTGCAATATAGCATTGAAGTCCCCCAGGCCATCCATGCATCCGCCACACGAGTTTGGGACATATATATCAAGTCATCCCACAAAGGAAGTCTTTCCTCCCTCCTAGACATCCCATATACCACAGAGACAAACAGTATCTCCCTCGTCGCCTTCGACACAATCCGACAATGGACAGCCTGAGACGAGAACTCGAGAATATCCACTGTCAACATTAAAGGATCCCACCCCACCCAGATTCGCGTACCTGGACCCTCATCATCGTCGAAAAACCAGCTCCATCGTGCTCTAATGCCACTCGAAATCCTCTCCGCATTAGACTCAGCAACACGTGTTTCCAGAAGACCAATCATACATAACTGTTCATGTGCTATCAACTCCCCCACCGCCCTCCCGTGGTCTTGCTTGTTAAGACCACGAACGTTCCACGCGCCCAACGCTATGAATGCACCCCATCATGGGCTGCATGATCGTTAGGGCCCAATTGAGAGTCAGTCACATCGGTCAACTCACTTAGCGCTTCGAATCGGTTGCTCCTCTCGCCAGTAGGTGATCGAATGGGATCTATTAGCCTCGGTACCTCTGGGCATTGCCTTAACGCGCTCGCCTCCCCCTGACAGCGTTCCCCACGGTGAGGCTTAATGGCCTTCCCTTTGGCCCCCATCTGTTGCCACTCCTCATTCACGTGGCCTCCCATCGTCGTGCGGCTTGACCCCTCCTCATGCACACGGCCACTCCTTTGCTCCATGCGAGTGCGTCGACCCCTGGGGTTCGGGCGATTTTGTTGCCAATTCGACCTTGCCTTTGTCTCCACGGGGCGATGTTCCACACCCACGATCCTATTCTCCCGGCTCTGTTGTGTAACCGATCCCTCAGTCCTCCCCATTTGCTGTGGGCATTGTACCTCCCTATGGCCCCATGCCTCACATGTTGGACATTTTGACGGTCTCCACTCGTACTCTACGCGAATAGGAATAAGCTCGCCCGCTCCCCCATCGTCTGATGGCAACCGAACATTAAACACTTCCAGAAATGGATATGCCAATGTCTTCATAATACAGATGTGGGCATAGTCAAATCTGTCCCCTCTCGTCGTAACTGCATCCGCATACAAAGGGCGCCCCACCACGCCTGCCACTACTCCAAGACCTTGCTACGTCCATAGTTCGCAAGGGACATTCCATAGCTTCACCCATAATGGAATCTCGCGTACCTCCTTCCTTGCAAACGACATCCTCGGCTTCCACGGCTCCAAGAATAATGGCCGTCCATGCATCATCCAAGGGCCTCCTTCCAGTACTTCCACCAATGCAGGCTCCGACTCAAAGCGGAACATAAACAAGCCATTAATCGTTGAGCGAATCTCCTTCAATCCCCGCCATATCGAACGCAGATAGCGCTCAACAAAGGGAAAGTATGGCTTCTTACCCAAAAAGTAACCCACAATGTGTGTTTCCAACGTTCAACGCCACTTCGCGCCACCTCACGTGAAGGCCTCGCCTCCACAACCCCTTCGACTAGAGTAGGCGGCGTATATCCTAACTTCATTCCCCGACTATCCAGTCCAGCTCGTTGTGGTTGGTCTTTGACTCCCGTAACAGCCCCCACAAGCGTCGATTTACCCTTGTCCTTATTGGTCGCACGCCGCCATGCGTGCCGTGCTTGCAACCCGTTGGTAGTTAGGCTGTTCGGCCGAGTGTTATGTGTAGAAGCCTCTGGCTGTGCTTGCGGCCTTGGCTGGTCATTTGGCCGCACGGGATTTTGCGGGCCTGATGTGGTAGCTTGCGGCCAGGCCGGCTTGGGTCGGTTCTTAGGGCACGTCCTATCATGTGATTCCAAGAGTCGCATGCCACGCATTTCTTTGGCTTCCACTCATATTCCACCTGAATAGGTACAACGACCACTCGTCCTCCCTCCTTGGTAGGTATTCTAATGTTGAATTGTTCGGCAAATGGTTCCCCAAGTGATTTCTCAACACAAAACCTCGCATATTCAAGCCTCTCAGCATTAGCTGTCATGGCATCCGCAAATAGTGGCTTCCTTATGACGCTTGCTACAATTCCCAGGCTCTCTTGGGTCCATAGTTCCGTTGGGACGTTACGAAGCTTGACCCATAACGGAACAGCCAGGTGCTGTTTTTTCTCAAAGGACATACCAATCCGCCACGCTTCGAGGAAAAGGGCTGCCCCTGCGTGAGCCATGGGCCCCCCTCCAAGACCGCACCCAACCCTCGGCCTTCGCGAATCTGAATTTGAAAAATCCATAATCGTAACACGGACCTCGACAATATCAGACCACATAGATCGGGCGGATCGCTTGATGTGGGGAAAGTAAGTTCGTTTCCCAGGAAGTATCCAACGAAAGTGTGGTCCCATCTGGCCCTTTCTGCACTACATCCCAAGGCATGCAAGCCTCAGCTTTGCCGTTAATGATCGAGGGAGCCGTGTAGGATAAGGCAAGGTGCTTCCCGGGGGAGCGTTGTAGCTGATCACGGTTGGTGATGCCACCTTGGACCACGGCCGCAAATGACGTGTTCATGGTCTTCACCGCAGCCTCAGAAGAGGGTCGGGGACCATCGAGGGGGCCACCATGTCCATTAAGATTAGGGTCACTCACCAACACCCTAGGCGGTCGTACAATTGATGTCTTCTCAGCCGTCGTATGAAGCGGCTGCTCGGTGCTAGACGTATTTTCCATGATCGGCCCTAAACCCACAGCCGATGGAGACGTGGCTTGTGGCCTAGGGAAACGGCGATCATTCAAGAGAGGAAGGGTCTGTTCGCCATCCGACGCATCCTCGACAATGGGGGTAGAATCCGGCGAAACCCTAGGCCTGTGGACGGCTCCTATAGAGGTGGAGGCGGCGGCGGGGGATGGTTGAACTTCGCTAGTACCCTCCATGATTAAGGTCGGGTTAGATGGTGGTGGTGGTGTACCCCTACGCATTGGGCCACGAGAGTTGAGCCGCGGGTCCCTTAGCGGCATGATGGTGGAGGTGTATGTCGTTTGCGACGTGGCGAAAATCGTCGGCTGGGGGGGTTTTAATCTCAGGTTATGCTGGTAGCGACGGGGGGCAGGCCCATTTGGAGAGGGCTCCGACCGATCAGGGGTGGCAAGAGGCTGCGCCGGTGTTAGCTTCGGTTTGCTCCCGTCAGTTTACACGGACCAGAACTCTTGGGTGGCTTGATTGCGGTTAGGAGCAGCTCCATTAGGGGCTTGTTCAGGCTGATTTGGGGCGGGAGGAGGTTGCACCGGCGGTGACTGGGGGATGGTATTAGCGTTGTTGACGCATCATAAGGGCCTCAAAAGCGGCGACATCAAAACGGTCTTCAAACTCGGGTTCCTAAGCAACCCATAGTCCGGCAGGGATTAGTGGCGAATTTTCGCAACGTAAGTCGCGGAAGACCCGTCTAACAAACACTTTTCCCTAGATAATTTACATTGCGACAAAATATTGTCTACAGTGTCATCAATATAGACGGGCCGTAGCCCCAAAATGACAAAATACCAAAAACCCTAATGTCGCTCCACAGGTCTTCATCCATGACCGCCCCACCCTCAAAAGTCCGTGGGGCACCGCCACCAGCCGCCTCAGTCTGGACGCGAACCAGCGTCTGTCTCGGTACCTACAACATGCACTGAGCGATTTGCCCATTAGGTGAATAATATGCATTTGCACGTGTGCACTCAATTCCCATCCCAATATCTCCATATCAAATGTATTCTTTTTTCCATATCTCTATCTTATATCACATAACGTTGGGCCCTTGTTAGCCTCACGCGCACAAGAAATAATTGGTGATCACACCCATAATCAGCGGTAAGCTAAGCCAGTAGTGCGCTGATCGATTACGTCAATGGCCACCTACCAGGTCGTCTCTTCCACAGTAAATCATGGGTGATAACACTCGTATCTCATCTGGCAGTTTGCACCTCGAACCGACCACATCCGAGTTGACAGATCGATCACTTCTGTCTCGGCCAGGTAATCTGGGAGCCTAACAAGTCCCAATAATTTCAATCTATCCCATTTAACAATACATTAAATCATCACCGTCTCAATACGATGGAAACATCTCTCGCCCTGACGTGATAGTAGCGGAGTAATTCGTCTCGAACTTCCTCCTCGCCCTCAAAAACAGCCCCACGTCACCTTCGAGGCTGAAAATACAGTTAGTCACTCGAAACGTCCGGGCCATAAACACGCATCATAAGATCCTCGAACGTCGTGGCATCAAAACGGCTTCCAACCTCGGGAAACTTATCGCGAATCGCGTCCAAGATGCCATTCAAATCCCTTTTTGATGGGAAGGGCAGATTCAAAGGGTTGACAGTCGTCATGGAGGGGGTCAGAGATCGAGATTCTCCAGCCCACTCATGGGCAGCACATTGAGGTTAGAAACCGAGGATGACATGGACGGCCCGCACATAGAGGAGGAAGACGCCATATCCTAGGCTTTACAACCCAAAAGAAGCACAGAAAAACAGAAACGTCGTATGAAAAGGCTAGCTAGCGCGCCCGTATAGGTCACCCACCTGTCGGGTTGACCACGTTCGGTCACACCGAAGATGGCGATGGAGAAGCAACCAGTGACGGGCAGAGTGGATAGCAGGGGAGTCGATCTCAGGTTGAAGGAATACGAAAGGTCTCAGCTTGAAAGATGAGGGAAGATGAACGGACACAACCTAGAAAACCGCCCACACCACTGCCGTCTGATCCCGGCGGCGGGGGGATGCCGTCTACCGCCGTGGCTGCTCCAAACCAGCCTGAGTTGACGTGTGTGTTGGCCGAATAACGGCGAGGAAGGTGGGGCGTTTGGACGTGATGGATGTTTAGGGTTTGAGAGAATATGTTAGAGAGAGAAAGTTGGAAAGAGAATGTAAAGTATACCCCCTTCTTTTTAAAGATAAACTTTAGAAGACAAAGTTCCTTAAACTAAGGGAAACTCACGTGACAAACCACACCCTAGTAGATATTTAGCCAAAAAAATCATTATGTTTGTCAAAATTAGCAACCAAAGAGAGAGAAATAGAAAAAAAAAAGAAGAAAGAAGAAGGCAGAAGAAACGAAAGCAAATTGAGGGGTGATTTTGAGCCAATAATCCTAAAACAATTCAAAGAAGCCGAAGGGAAAGAGGTGAGGAACTTGGTTACGATGTTGCTATTCTATACTTAGCGTAGGATTAATGAGCTTTCTCTTACTCGCATGATAAAGCTTCCGGTTAATGGAACCTTTATGAAAATGAATTAGGATTAGTGGATGGATTCGAGTTTAATCAAATTATTAGCATTATGTTTTAGGAGCAGTTTGAGAGTTTCATAATTAGGAAATTCTAGTCAAGTATCGAGTGTTTTAAAATATTTAAAAGCTCATATCATACTATTCTTGGAAGAAATACCTTTTTAATCGAACCCTTAAAGATTTCAAGCGTTAAGAGTGTTAAAGGGTTCGCGAATCGAACTAGTTGGCGAACTAAGTAAGCTTGACGAACCCTAGTTGACGAACCCCATTTGGAAAATTAGGACATTCGCGATTGATACTAGGAAACCAATGGTAGGATTCGCAAATTAAATATGAGTTAGGTGACTTCACGAATTTGTTGAACTTGGCGAATCCATCAAGGTTGGCGTATCCATCGAAGTTGGCGAACCATAGCAAGTCACGAACTCCCCATATGTCGCGAACTAAGTTAGGAAAGGTAGGATTCACGAAGAGAGTGTTTGGCGAATTGAACTTGTAAGGTATCGTGAATTGATAATGTCACGAATTAGGGTTAAACTTCACGAATCATAGGCAAGGATAGGCACTTCGCGAGTTAGAGCATTTCGCGAACTGTGAGTGAGAGGATTCACGAACTCGTGAGGTTCACGAATTGACCAAGTTCGCGAAAGTATATATTAAGTAAGGGATTCGCAAACTAGGAGCTGAGATGCAATTCGCGAACCGAGTTCGAGGGTATCAAGCATGGGTTCGCAAAGTGGGAGGTTCACAGGTTGTGTCCATTTGGCGAATCCGAAGAGTTTCACAACTCATGGACGAGTTTTGCGAATCGACGGAGGGTCGCGAACTGAATTCATGCAACGCGCGAACTAGGTGATTCGCGAAAGTGATAGTGTGGTTCGCTAACTTAGAAGCTTTCATTTCATGAATTCCCGAACGTGGCGGGAGTATAGATTTGGCGAACTAAGTTTCACGAACTTGATCGATCTTCTATAAATAACCTTTCACGAACCAAGACAATTCGCAAATTTGGGTGATGCCGTAGACTTCGTGAACTAGGATGAGAATTACATTTCGCTAACTAGAACGAATTTGGCGAATTATATGGGAATGTAGCCTAGTTCACGAACTTTGAAATAGTTCAAATTGAAACTACGTAGCAGATAGAACTTCACGAATTAGGACTTCACAATTTTGTATACTTCACGAATTTCATAAGTCATGAATGAGAAACCATGTATTTTAGTTTCAGGAGTTCAAAAAGAATCACGAATTCTATTCGTGAATTGAGCAACTCACGAAATATGAGCAAAGCCATGAAATCTCACGAGCTAAGGACTTCACGAACTTGAGGAATAATTCGCGAACTATACGAATTTCACGAGCCAAGGGTAGTTCACGAATTTCACCCAATTAATCTAACACTTCACGAGTCGACTTGACTTAGCAAATTTCAATATCTATTTATCTTAGAGCTAGCATTTTAACACTTAAGAAATTCAAAGAATTTAGATAATACACTGACGGTACAATTTTATGTTTGGGAATAGGGACTAATAACTTCACCGGATCAGTAACCAGTAATCTACGGACGCTAGCTAAGTGGGAATTTCAACTACAACACATAAAATTATGTGTGCATTATTTATGTGTCTATGTGCTTCCATGACACTATGTGATTGATTATATAGCATAATCTACTCATTACATGACATGCATGACAAGTCTTGTGGCATTTTCATACATGCATCTTCATGTGCATACACGAATCCCACGAGAGTTTTAAGACATGACATGTGTTACGTATCATCGCCGGGGATAACATGAGTTTTAAGACATCTTCATGTGCATACACGAATCCCACGAGAGTTTTAAGACAACACGTGTAATACGACTCTTCTAGCGCTACGAGGTGACTTTCTATGTTATCGTTTTCAAGACAAGACACGTGCAAGACAAGACGTGTAATACGGGCAAAATGCCCTCATAGCAAGATTAGCCGAGGGCCCTACAAGACAAGACACGTGCAAGACAAGACGTATATTAGGGACCCTACAGGACATGACAAGACAAGACACGATTTTTGTGAGAAATAGTAAGCATTGGCGCGTATGCGGCAAGGCATCCTTTTGAAGCTTCCGGGCGACTTTTGGGGGTGGTGTGTACGTGGATGACGACCTGTGAGGCCGGGCGCATAGGTTACTTCTGCTGCGGATGTATGCGCTACCCGTGTAGTTAAGACATGAACGTAATTAGGAAGTTAATGTAATTCTTTTGTCGTGTAAATATATATATATATTTTTTGGGAAGTGTCACTAATATAAAGGATAACAGGAGTACAAAGCAGCGTTCATGATATCGCTCATGACGCACCAAGCGGTAACGTACAACCGACCATACAGCACAAGCCCTTGACAACCCAGACAGCCTACAGGATCCCAACAAGACCCAAACCAACAAAATATAAAGTCGCTACAGAGGCTAACGTAGGCGTCCGGACCAACATCCATCTTCAGGTTTCTGGTACCAGTTGTGGCACCAGCAGGGCAGCCAGGGAGAGTGCCGAAAGCGCAAACGCACTAGCGATGAATGCATCCGCAAAGATGGTCGGGAAAGGCATTCTCATGCCGCCTCCTGGATCCTTCCTAGACGGGCAAACGTGCCAGGCACATGACTCATCCACGTCGGTAAGCAAGTCCCCACGTTCATCTTAAAACATGCACCAAGTAGAAATAGTAGGGGGAAATCAGATCCCTGAACGAATAGTTGTTGAAGAGAGAGAGAAAGAGAAAGAGAAAAAGAAAGAGCAGACTCCCTATATCGGCCAGGCGATATGCCACACCCGGCGCAGAGCCTGCGCTTGTAGCAGGTATTTCTGCGAGAGGGTAGAAAGCCGCCCACTGAGTATAGATTCAATGTCCATAACAATGCACTCAGGTGGTCGACGAATCCCTTTACGCCATCGCCTATTCCGTTCCGACCAAAGGTGGTATACAAGGGAGGCAATGGCATGACGCGGCCCCATCCACGCTAAGTGTTTGCCACGCCATTTACGGGCCGCTCATCGTACTCCATTCGTCCAGTCCCTGTACGGCCATTGAAACTGCAATTTAGTGCGTAATGATCGTAAGCATTGCCTAGAAAAAGGGCACTCAAAAAATAAATGATGTGTCGTTTTCATAGTGGCGTCACATAAAAGACACATAGTGGTTCCCGCTGCAGTTGCCACCCATGGTTTATCTCATGTCGCCAGTCTGTCTCTTATCGCCAGCCAGAGGATGAATTCATGCCTTGGGATGGAAATTGGGCCGCCAAACAGTGTACACCAAGGGACGTGTGGGCGACCCTGCCTGAGCTTCTCCCTAGCCGAATGCGTCGTGAAACGTCCATCCCCCGAAGCGATCCATATAATCTGGTCTTCCTGTTGTGGCCTGACAATGGGTAGGTGTGGCTCAATCTCCAAGAATTCTGTCGTGGTACGAGCAGGCCAATTCCAGCCATCAGCATTGATAACGGCACACAGTTTCGAATCAATAGGAAGGCCCATAACCGTTGGTCCACGCGGGAAGTATTCCCCCATTCGGTACTCGAACAGCCATGGGTCGGTCCAAAGGCGAATACTTGCCCCATTCCTAATATGGAACTGGATTAGAGGTCGAAGGAGATGGCGTAGTTTCAGAAGTTTCTTCCAACTCCACGATGTCCTAGGTGTGGGCCGTATTGACCATAAGGATGTATTGTGTAAACGGGTTTGGCGTATCCAATTGGCCCAGACGGAGGTTACATCTCCATAAAGAAGACACCAGAGGAGACGCATCATCAATGCCTTGTTATCGACCTCAATTGATCGTAGCCCAAGGCCCCCTTCCTCTCTTGGTGTACATATGTCCGCCAATGCAACCTTGGCCCTCTTTCCCTTCCAAAGAAAGGCTCTAAATCGTGCCTCGATTACACGAATCACCCCCTTTGGTAGTAAGAATACCCCAGCAAGACAGACTTGATTAGTTGTACCCGACCTGCATAAGAAAGGGACAGATTAGTCCAAGAACCCAGTCGTCGATCTATCTTTGCAATGAGAGGTTCGCAATCCGCAATCGTCAAGCGTGAACTAATCAAAGGGACCCCTAAATAGCGAACTGGTAAGGAGCCCGTGGGGAATCACATAATAACCATTAGCACGTCTTTCATAGTTTCGGCGCGCTTCGAAATGAACATCTCTCGCTCTTGTCAGGATTTGCCCTTAGACCTGATACGGCAGCAAAAAAGTCAAGACTGTCTTTAAATACACTAACCGATGCTACATCCACATGCGAGAAAAGTAGGAGGTCATCGGCGAAGGTAAGCATGAACGTAGTTGTACTTTCGCAGCGCCAAGCGAAATTCGCCACTCCGCCTGATACGCTCGCCTCAGATGCCATGCAGCACTTCCATGACCAAAGTAAAGAGGTATGGCGATATTGGATCCCCTTGCCGTAGACCACCCCTTCCTTTGACAAAACCCTCAGGCCTGTCATTAATGTTAATAGAAAAGTATGGGGTGGTCAGGCAAGCACGAACCCATTTCACGAAAGTCGGGTGGAAGTTCAGCGCCTCTAGCGTAGCCAGGATAAAATCCCATTCAACTCGATCGTATGCTTTCGCAAGGTCAACTTTAAAGGTAACCCGTTCAGGCAGCCCCATGCTATTTTATCCATGGCAAATCTCCTGTGCTAAAAGAATGTTATCTGATATACGCCGCCCAGGGATAAATGCCGTTTGGGTAGGATGAACAAGTTTCCCTAAGTAGCCCCTCATGCGGTTAGCGAGGATCTTCGAGATTATCTTGTATAGCACGTTACAACATGAAATGGGTCTAAAGTCCTTCGCCATTCTCGGGGTATTGTTCTTAGGGATCAGGGTGATGAGCGTAGAGTTTAACTCCTTCAGAAGAAAGCCCGTGCGGAAGAATTCCTGAACAGCATGTGTGACATCCGCACCTACGATATCCCAAGTGCGCTTGAAGAAAGCAGCTGTGAAACCATCGGGACCGGGTGATTTATTATCCCCAACTGAGTGTAAGGCCCTAACTATTTCCCTGTCCGTGATCGGTTGTATCAACACCTCAGCATCGGCCATATCAAGCTTCTGTTGACATGTGTAGAAACGAACTCCTTTATGAAAAAGGAAAATTTTCATACGCACTTTCGAATCTCTTGTTCTCGCATCGTTAGGCACTTAGGATAACGCTAGAAACGGGGGCGATGGCTAGGATCGCTACAGACATCCTATAGGTCCCAACAAGACCTTAGCCAACAAAGAAAAAAGAAGTCAAAATAGAGGCTAAAGTAGGAGTCGACAACCACAGCAGCACGTTCCTAGCACCAGATGTAGTACCAGCAGGGCTCCGCCTGATCCAATCCAGCACTTTTCTGATCCGAAGCTACCAGGCCTTCAACACCATGTGACGGCGGCCTGTACAGAATCGGCGATGGTGGAGGGAATTGGCCGGGATTCTGATCGCGTGGCAGACACGCTGGTGCAACTCCCGATAGGAAATTCAGCGTGCCCCACCATGCCGGATCTTGATGCGCTGTGTGCAGCGTATCTTAACTTCGCTCAGTGCTTTGATGGGGAGCGATTTCGCATCTGGTTGGCCGGGTTAATGGGCCTTTAGCGGATGCGGGCGACGGTAGAGGCTGATCCGATGGGGTGGCGCGATCAGACCTGACCGCGATCGGAGGGTCCATTGATGGGATTACCAAAGAACCACCTGTGCGACGCGGGGGAGGGTTGATGCCGATCAAAGGAATTCTGAAGAATAACCCGCGTCGAGCTCAATGGTGGCGACATGCCACTTCGCCGCCATGTGGGCAGATGGCTAGGTGGTGTATTGACCTGAGTACATCTGGACGAGCCGGTGGATGAAGAGATACTTATTGATGATCGTAACGCAGTGCCTGGGAACGTCGTGATGGTGTCTAGGGTTTCTTCAGCCCCGATGATATCTGCCCAATCGAACAGTCTATGGTGGCAGAGCAAATAACGGCTACAAAGATGCCGATGGAGTCATTGACGTCAACGATGGGGCAGAAAGGATCTGACGAGTTGGTAGTGGCTGGATCGGGTCTAACCATGGATTCTCACGGAACTTCGCCAACAGGGGATGGGACGGGACGTATGCCAGTTTTTTCACGCCTTGGGCCTATGGGAACGACAATGAATGGAAACACCACTGCCCCATCGTATTTGGCGACTGTCACGGGCATAGATCGGCGAACCGGGAATGTGCCTGATAGACGGGGAATGAAGCTAGGATACACGCCGCCTTCTACCGTTGACGGGGTTGGCGAGGCGAGGCCGTCGCGAGAGGTGGCGAGAAGTGGAGTTGATCGGTGGAAGAATACGTTGGTGGGTTATTTATGGGAAAAAGCCGTACTTTCCCTTCGTCGAACGCACGATCGATATGGAAAGGGTTGATAGAAGTTCGCTTAACGATTAACGGTTTCTTTATGTTCCATTTTGAGTCTGAGGCGGCCTTGGTGGAGGTTGTGGAAGGGGGCCCTCGAATGATGCAAGGCAACCCTTATGTGGAAACCTAGTATGTCCTTCGCAAGAAAGGAGGTGGTTGAGATTCCATTGTGGGTGAAACTCTGGAACGTCCCATGCGAGCTTTGGATGCAGGCCTTGGGGTGGTGGCGAGCGTGGTGGGACGCCCGTTGTATGCGAATGCCGTTACAACGAGGGGGGATAGAATAGATTATGCCCGCATCTGTATCATGAAGACGCTGGCTGAACCATTTGTGGAGGCATTCAATGTTCTCCTTCCATCAGATGAAGGTGGGGCTGATGAACTTATTCCTATTCGTGTGGAGTACGACTGGAGGCCTTCACAATGCTCTACGTGTGCGGCTTGGGGTCAGCGGGAGCCACATTGCCCCAAGCGATTGGGGACGACTGTGGGACCAAGTATACAACAAAGTCGAGAGCAACAGAGGGTGGACGTCGATCATCGACCGGTGGACGTGCGAGTAAGGTCGAATAGGCAACGAAATAGCTCGAACCCGATGGGTCATCAGACTCATATGGACCGACGGACTGACGTGGGACACGGGCGTACGAATAGGGGGGCCGAGTACATGAGGAGTGGCGACAGGTGGGGCGAAAAGGAAGGCCATTAGGACGACCAGGCAGGCAACTGAGTCTATGTTTGCGCCTGTTTTTGGGGGGCGGTGCCTGGGGGAGGCGAGTTCGTCCAGGTGCAGCCCAAAAATTCAGTGACCGACCGAACGTGCGGCTTTTACACGTCCTTCGTGGAGGGGCATAACCTGTTTGATGCATTGCGTGATCTGACGGAAGCGATTGACACATCTCTCTCTCAATTGGGCCCTAAAGCTAATGCAGCCCATGATGGAGTGCATTTATGATACATGTGGGTGCGTGGAATGTACGTGGTCTTAATAAGCAAGACCACAGGAGGGCGGTGGAGCATTTGATCGTACAGGAGGGATTGAGTATGATTGGGCTATTGGAGACTAGAGTTATTGAATCTAATGCGGGTTTGATCTCGAGTGGGATGAGAGAGGACGATGGAGTTGGTTCTTTGACTATGATGAGGGTCCGAGGACGAGGATTTGGGTTGGATGGGACCCTGCTGTCAAGGTGGAGGTGCTTGACTTCTCGTCTCAAGCTGTGCATTGTCGCGTCATGTCGAACGCAGCGAGGGAGATAATATATGTCTCTTTGGAAGTCGCGGAGAGAGGATAGGCTTCCCTTGTAGGAGGAGTTGATTACTATGTCCCAAACCCGTGTGGCGGAGGCATGGATGGCTCTGGGGGACTTCAATGCCATATTGCACACGGCGGAGGGAAGAGGGGGAGCGACTCATAGGCAAGATATGGAGGATTTCGATTCATGCCTAGTGGGGGCGGATCTTTTGCAACTACCTACGATAAGTCAGGTTTTCACATGGTACAACCAGCAAAGGGGGTCCGCGAGGGTTTGGCGTCGACATGACCGCGTTGGGAAACCCCCAGTGGTTTGCACGCTATCCGGATTCATTCTATCGTTGTACCCTTCCTGCATCATCAGATTATTCACCCATTGCTTTGGGCGCCGCTACGCCGCGTCAGCATAAGGTGATGTTTCAGTTCGAGAATTTTTTGACGAAGGAAGATGCCTTTCTCGAACATGTTCAACGCATTTGGAGTCTGCCAATGCATGGGTACCCAATGTTTGTTGTCGTGCAGCGGTTGAAGTTGTTGAAGCCAATTTTCCGACAGATAAGGCGGGTCAAAGGAAAGCTGGCGGATAATGTTGCTGAGGCGAGACGATTCCTGGACATTGCTTAGGACTTCTCCTCACGCTACCCACAGGAGGGTCTCTTTTTCGATTTTGAGAGGATGTGTCGACCGCTTTATACAAAGATGGTGGAGGTGGAGCATACTGCACTTTCGTAGCGAGCCAAGCTGGCATGGCTGAAGGATGGAGATCAGTGTTCCTCCTACTTCTTCAGAAGGGTGGCCATGCGACGAGCTACTAACGCATCCTCTCTCTTGGAAATGCAGATGGGGACCTGTTGGAGACTCCAGACCTGGTAGAGGGCAAACTCATTAGGTTTTATCAACAGCTTCTCGGTCAATCGCCCATGCATCGCCAATCTCGGCTGCAGTGATACGAAAACCGGTTCTGCCGCTGCATCGCCGTCGACCACGACGCCCCACACACCACATAATGCCGGTTCGAGATCCCCGCCTTGATGTTTCCCTGTTCGGCAGGGCACACCACCACCTGCCTTGGTCTCAGGGCGGATCATTGACAACGCCTCTGATGAAGAAGTGCCACATATAGTGGCTATGATGGTTCAGACCCCAACTAGGGTTTCTATTCATGGAGCTGCCTTCTCTAGGCCTAGGGGTATGACTAATGGGCCCCATCCCTTATCGGCGGTAACGGCGAAGACCACGCTAGACCACCACACCACGCCGGCCGCCTCAACCCCTCAGCCTGAACCATCAGACTAGGGCTTTGTCTCATGAACTTTCGTATTTTGGCCATGAGAGTGCGACAGATGGGCGCTGGCCCTCGCCGGAGGCTGCAGCCACACCCCTCCTAACTAACAATACTAGCCCCTCCTTTGCTGCTGTTGTTCAGGGCGCCATGACCAACTTAGAACAGCCACGACGCTCGTCTCCGGCATGACTTGCGCTACTACACGGCACCAACATTAATTGATGGAATGGCCATGGCTTGTCCTCCTTTGGCTGTTACTAGGAAAGGTATGGCGAGATGGGACCATACTCTCGTTGGGTATTTCTTGGGGAAGAGGCCTTTCTTCCCTCACGTGAGCGGTTTGTCTGATCTATTTGGACTGACCTTGTTGAAGTTCGAACAACGATTAATGGAATTTTCAAGTTCCGGTTTGCAACGGCGAAAGCATCAGCTGCGGTCTTAGAGGGTGGGCCATGGCTCATGCAAAGGTAACCATTATTCCTCGAAGCTTAGCGAATGGGCATGTCCTTTGAGAAGAAACCACATTCTACTGTCTCGTTATGGGTCAAAATACGTAATGTCCCAAGATTGTGGACGCAAGAGGGGGCCGGGCATAGTCGCGAGCGTGATTGGGAAGCCATTGTTCGCGGATGCAATGACGGCTAAAGTCGAACGGCTAGAATACGCATGGGTATGCATCGAAAAACCTCTTGAGGAACCTTTCATTGACCAATTCAATGTTAGAATCCCAACTGAGAAAGTAGGACACATAGACGTGCCAATTCGGATAGAATATGAGTGGAGACCGAAGAAGTGTACGATGTGTAACTCATTGACTCACGGAGCTGTGAAGTGCCCTAAGAACCAGCCAAAACAACCACCGTCGCAAGTTACACGGCCGAACATGCAGGCCCGACCGCAGGCAGCAAGCTCGGCTCCATAAATTACACGACCAAGCATACAGCCTACTACTGGCCTACAAACACGTCGTGAATGGCGACAAATAAAGACAAGGGCAAAGCGGTACTGTTGGATGATACCACGGATGCCATCCAAGTGGAGGATATGGCTCATGGCAGCCACACAACACGGATGCCAAATGATGGAAGCTCGACTAGCACGGCTACCGCTAAATTACCTATAGCGGAGAACCAAAATCCATTCGCGATTCTTGCTGATCTGGAGTGGGAGAACATCTCTAATCAGGGTCCTACAGCAGCCCTCTCAGCGGTTACTCCATGATATCGGTCGCCACGTGGAATGTGCGGGGTCTAAATAGGTTAGACCACCGATGGGTGGTGAGGGAGCTGATTACGAGAAATAATTTACGGATCATTGGACTAATTGAGACGAGGGTTTCTGATCAAAAAGCAGCCACACTTTCTACTTTGATTTGGCAGTGGAACTGGTTTTATGACTATGAGGATGGTCCTGCTTCTCGTATTTGGTTGGGATGGGATTCTAGCTATGTGGCCTTATGAGAACCAAGCAGTACGCTGAAAAATACCTATTCAGGAGGAACGACTGGATTTCTACATTACTTTCGTTTATGGCCTAAATAGCCGTGTGGAACGGCGCGCTCTCTGGACTGATCTGGTTACGACTTTGCATGCGCGTGCTGATTTACCTTGGATAGTTATGGGAGATTTCAACGCTACCATCGATAATTCTAAAGCCCGAAGGGGAGCACCCATTGCAGGCTGTCGAGATATGGCTTCGTGTCTTACCTCGTCGGCCCTTGTTCATTTGCCACGTGGCTCTTCGGGAGTTTGGCGACGTCTAGATAGGATGCTTGGCAATCCACCGTGGTTCGTCCGCTTTGGAGATCTGACATATAGATGCGCTACCCCGGCCACTTCGGATCATTCCCCGCTCATTTTGGAGGCTGAATCCCAATTGTGGAGTAAGGGAGACAGCTTCGGTTTGACAACTTTCTTACCCGGGATCCCCATTTTATTCCCTTAGTGGAGGAGGCTTGGAGCCAACGGTGTGTGGATACCTGATGTTTTCCATCATACGGCGGCTGAAGATGACTAAACAGGCACTAAAAGGTCTTCGGCGGGACAAAGGAGTCCTGAACTGCAATGTGCTTGAAGCCCGGCGGTTCCTCGAGACAATCCAAGAATTATCTCTATCCCACCCCATGGAAGCCCAGCTGCTTATACTTGAGAAGCGATGTCGACTAATTTATGCCCGTGCGGTGGAAATGGAGCATTCGTCCCTTGCCCAACGAGCGAAGGTGGCGTGGTTGAAAGACGGGAATCAATGTACCGCGTTCTTCTTTAAGAAGGTGGCTACTCGACGGACTATAAATCGCATCTTCTATTTGGAAAATGAAGCTCGGGAGGTCTTCGATGGCAATAGTCAAATGCGGGCAGAACTACTTCGATATTACACGGATCTACTTGGGCAATCTAGCCGCACGACTACTATATCTTTATCTAATGTCACGCCTTTCCTTACTGGAAACTAACTACGGATACACTGAGGAGATGATTCGGCCGGTTACGAATGGAGAAATTAGAACAGCCCTTTTCTCTGTTGGTGACAATAAATCGCCTGGGCCGGATGGGTTTTCTGCTGCTTTCTGCAAAAGCGTGTGGTGCGTCATTGGAACAGATATTACGAATGAAATTAAGGAGTTCTTCCTACTGGCCACCTACTGAGAGAGCTAAATTCTACACTCATCACTCTTATCCCCAAGTGTGACAACCAGAGAATGGCTAAGGACTACAGACCGATTTCTTGCTGTAACGTCTTGTATAAGATTGTTTCGGAGGTCCTTGCGAACCGGCTTCGGGGCTGCCTATCCACGCTTGTTCATCCTACCCAAAAGTAAGATGTTCATTTCGAAGAAAGCCGAGCGGCTGAAAGGGGTGATTATGGCTATTATGGGATTCCCTCCTGGCACTCTGTCGGTACGTTACTAGGAGTTCCTTTGATCACTTCGAGGCTGACTATTGCGGATTGTGCTTCACTTCTTCATGCCGTTGACCGGCGTTTGGGTTCGTGGACTAACCTCCCCTTCTCTTATGCTGGTAGAGCCCAACTGATTCGATCAATCCTACTTAGCATTTATACTTTTTGGGCGGGCACTTTTGACTACGACAGATCAGAACCCGTAGTCACTGGTGTGTTGGCACAAAACCAACAGGGAACGGCAGCTACTCAATATTCATCGCCAGAAGAAGCTATGAGAATTGCTCTAGATGACTTGGATTCCGTCTTTGAGCGCGTATATCGGCCAGACATCATCGATCCTACACCTAGACTGGATTCCCCACTCGATGAAGCCGATGTACCAAGTTCTTCAAATGTCCCCACCGCACCAGATTCAGAATTACCTCAGAATACTGAAGACCTATCATGGCTGTTGAGGAACTATCATCAGAGTCGCTCATCTCAAGTACAGATAATTCACTTCCACAATCACCTGCACAACCTGAGATTGTTGGAAATCTCGGTCCACAAATGGTTGATGCATCAACTTCGGCCTTGCCACATGAGTGGACTCGAGTCCATCCAGTTGATCAAATTATAGGTGATCCTTCGAGTGGAGTACGGACTCGACAACAGAGTGGCTTATTCAGCTGCACTTAAGCGAAAACAAGCCTACCAAGGTAGCAGAAGCACTTAAGGACACGGATTGGGTTATCGCTATGCAAGAGGAGCACCAATTCGAACGTCTCCAAGTGTGGACTTTAGTATCGAGACCACATGGCAATCTCTCTTTCGACGTCTGGTGGACTATCCTGACCCACCGACCCAACTTGTCGCGGCGAGGACTCTCGCTCCAAACGCCGACCCGGATGACCAGGATCGTCATGAGGGGGAGAACGCCGAGGACATCTACAAGTGATCAGGGATTAGAACAAGGCCATGGCTCAGGCTCAGCACAAGAAAACACTTGAGCCGCTGAAACCTCACAACCCACTGCACAAACAACCACCAGGCATCACACCACCCAAACTCTAACCCAAATCGAACCACCAACCTTCAACCTAGGGATGCCTCCGCTCACACCACCAACAACCTTCACAAGCCCCTTGCTTCGGGAAGAAGAAGCAAGTGCCGCAATGCTCGTGGCCTTGGCAGAAACCCAAGCAACTCCCAGCTCGACCGCTCCAGACCAGTTGGGAATATCAAGAAGTGGAGTCAACCCACACGAGTTCCTCGACAAATACATCTTTGAAGGACGGTGGATGACCCACGGTATGCCCGATGATCTTCAAAGACACAAGGACGTTCGACACTTCTTGGACGTTCGACACTTCTTGGACGATTTGTTCCGAGTAAGTTGGCATCATATATCCCGCCCCAGTATTGGCGTCTCGGGTGCGTCTTGGACGCTGCTCGTCATACCAGTCCGCCCCCCACGAAGCGTATGGCAGCAAGGGATAGCAGATTCTGTGCTATTTGAGCATAAGTTGATAGGTCACACTTAGGCTGTCATACCCATTAAGCAGGGCTAGCCGTGAGGACAAAGATAGTTGAAACTCATATTAGATAAGTTCATGTTTGACGTGACTTCGATGAGATTAGATGAGCCAAATATTGCGTTAAAGGCTGAGGCGAGTCAAGTCGAGTCGGGGACATCAACTCCACTGTGAAATTTTCAACGAGGGTTCCGAAATTCTTCTCGAGAGGATAGTTTTCTGAGAAAACAGTGGGAGTCAAGCGAAATGAGAAGTCCTTGTGTTGTGCTTGATGATTGATAGGGTAAACTGTGACGCCCGGGGCCGACGAGGGCGGGGAGTGATCGCCGGTGCCAAAGAGATGCACGGACAAGGAGCGGCTCCTGGCAGGCTTCTAGGCGAAGGGGTACATGAACGAACCGATCCGACACCCGAATGAGGGGGGATCCTGAGACTGACAATGTATGGGCGTGTCAGGCTAAGAATCGTATAAAAGAATTGATAGTACTACTCATATCACCAAGGTCGACCTACCTTTTCGGGAGTCCATCCGGAAGAACTTCGAAGTTAAGCGTGCTTGACTTGAAGCAATCTTAGGATGGGTGACCCCCTGGGAAGTATGCCCAGGGTGCGTGTGAGCGAGGACGAAGCACGCTGAAAGGTTAAGTGGTGGTACAGTGGGGCCAGACTATCAGTCGGAGTGTGGTGGGCCCAACCCCACAGGTCCCGGTAGGGACGGATGCTACAGTGACACACGGTATGGGACGGGATGTTACAGGTGGTATCAGAGCACAACCTCTCACAGTACGGTGCTGGTTCGGGGACGAACCAGGCGGAAGCTGGTGGGCATGTGACGCCCGGGGCCGACGAGGGTGGGGAGTGATCGCCGGTGCCAAAGAGATGCACGGACAAGGAGCGGCTCCTGGCAGGCTTCTAGGCGAAGGGGTACATGAACAAATCGATCCGACACCCGAATGAGGGGGGATCCTGAGACTGACAATGTATGGGCGTGTCAGGCTAAGAATCGTATAAAAGAATTGATAGTACTACTCATATCACCAAGGTCGACCTACCTTTTCGGGAGTCCATCCGAAAGAACTTCGAAGTTAAGCGTGCTTGACTTGAAGCAATCTTAGGATGGGTGACCCCCTGGGAAGTATGCCCAGGGTGCGTGTGAGCGAGGACGAAGCACGCTGAAAGGTTAAGTGGTGGTACAGTGAGGCCAGACTATCAGTCGGAGTGTGGTGGGCCCAACCCCACAGGTCCCGGTAGGGACGGATGCTACAGTGACACCCGGTATGGGACGGGATGTTACATAAACCTAATTAGATCTTTATTTTCTGCAGCTTTACGTTTCTTTTTATTTACTGCAGTGATGAACATTATTACTATGCAGCTTGAGAAAAACTGTTTGATGGGACCAAACTACGTGGACTGGCTCCGTAACCTGAGGATGGACCTAGGTATGGAGTCGCTAATTTATGTTCTCGATTCCCCGTACCGCAAGTCTCAGGGGTTGATACGACGAGGACCGGGCTGCGTATGCCAAGTGGCAGATAGACGAGCCCAATGCTATATACTTCTTTCCATTGGCAATGAGTTGCAGTGCACTCGGCGACGTGGAAATAGAAGTGGACGCCGTTTTGCTTCATTTGAAGGAGCTTTTTGGCGAACATTCCAGGAGTGTCGCCATTTTCTGACGGAGCAACTATTTCATTGCAAAATGGCTGAGGGTAGTGACGTCGGAGAGCATGTGCTCAAGATGATCGATTGGATCGAAAGACTCGAGGACTGGACTTTATCATGGATAATGAGCTCCAGAACGATCTCATACTTCAGTCGCTCCGACTTTCCTTCAATTCGTTCATTGCGAACTTTAATCTGAACAAGGCCGATATGACATTGGCTGGGTTGATTAACCAGTTGTCGACAGCGCAGACTCAGATGAAGAAGGTGAAAAGAAAGGAAGTTGATCTTGTCGCGAATTCTAAGGCTTGAGGGTCGAGTGGAAACGTACAAGCCCACTAAGCCCAAAGGACGAATTTCGAAAGGCAAGGCCAAGAAGAACGTGTTAGGCGCCATGCCAATGGACAAATGCCTTCACTGCAATGAGCTCGGCCATAGGAAGCGCAATTGCCCGAAGCTAGCCGCCTCAGGTAAAGAACTTTACGTTTTAGAAATTGGTGTATTCCGTTTCGTGTACATCTGGACAAATGTATTACGTTTTAGACTCGGGAGCTAGTGACCACATCTGTGTTTCCAACCAGGGTCTGCAACGAAGTAGGAAGCTGGCGGACCGAGAGGTTATGATCAACATAGGAAGCGGACATAGTGTGCCCGGGACACATATTGGATCAAGAACTCTCGTTTTATCTACTAGACATAGTTTACTGCTTTCCGATTGTTAGTTTTGCCCATGGGGCTTAAGTATATTGTTTCTATTCCCATTTTGAGCAAAATAGTTACGATTTCCGTTTTTCTAATAATATATGCAATTTTTATTTTGGAAATAATTGTGTGGGAAGTGCAAGTTTCTGAATGGATTGTATTATCTAAATGTCGAAGATAAAATAAAAGCTGTGAACAATCACCAACAAACGAAAATTGGAGTCGAACTCGAGACTGCGGCATCTTCGACTTGGTCATGCTGGAGAACAGAAGATTCTTGAGTTGGATAAAACCGGCGTTATAAAGCCGCTTGGGTCTGATCCTATCCAACTTGTGAATCTTGTACCCTTGGAAAGATGACCAGGTCGCCCTTTACAGGGACATTTGTGAGAGCCGCAAAACTTCTCGGTTTGATGCACACGGATGTTTGGGGACCGTCGGGGTAGCGGCTCGCGGTAACTTCCATTATTTCGTTACCTTCACTGACGATCACTCTCGCTTCGGCAATGTATATCTCATGAAGTAGTCTGATTGAATAGTTCAAAGAGTACAAGGCTTTGATGGAAAATCAGACTAGAAAGAGCATTAAAGCCGTTTGATTATATCGAGGTGGCGAGTACATGAGCCTCGAGTTTGACGAGTTCTTGAAAGAGAACTGGATAATTTAACAGATGACACTACCCGGAACCCCGCAGTTGAACGGTGTGTCCGAATGCTGAAATCGAACTCTGTTGAATAAGGTTCGATCTACGCTGAGCTTACAGACCTGCCCATATCGTTACATTCTGAATAGATGTCCTACAAAGTCCATCGATCGTATTTCGTATTAGATATGGACAGGATAAAAACCGAGCTTGAATCACATTACAATTTGGGGTTGCCCTGCATTCGTGAAAAAGCTCAAGACAGATAAACTGGAAAAAAAGCTGTGAAAGGACGTTTTGTCAAGTATCCTGAGGACTCCATGGGATACCAATTTTACTCGAAGAGGAGTTCTTTCGAGAAGGTGGAGCGGGTCGCGAAGTAACTCTTTGAGATTCATCAGATGCGCTTTCATAGACTCCAGTGTCGGATGACACAGCAGAGCAGTCCGATATGCAACCAGAATTGTGCAGGTCGCGCAGAGTATCTCGCCAGCCTGAGAAATACGGGATGGTCCTCATCGAGCACGAGGTTGCTGCGATGATGGAAACGTCGGAGACAATCCCACTACCTATGACCAGGCAAATCAGAGATAAGGATTCTGAAAAATGGCTTATAGCTATGCAAGCCGAAACGGATTTTATGCACGAAAACCAAGTCACTCTAGTAGACCTCCCAGATGGCTTTAGGCCCATTCGGTGTAAATGGATCTACAAGAGAAAGATTGGATTTGACGAATTGGTTGACACATATAAAGTTAGGCTTGTGGTGAAAGGGTAGAATCAGAAAGAGGGCATTGACTACGAGGAGACCTTTTTGCCAATCGCTATGTGAAGTCCATTCGAACATTGCTTGCGATAGCTGCGCACTATGACTATGAGATCTGACAGATGGATGTGAAACTGCGTTCCTAAACAGATTACCTCAAGGAGGAAATATATGTGGAGCACCCCAAGGGTTTTACATCGCAACGAGATGTTCATAAGGTGTGCAAACTGAACAAGTCCATTTATGGACTCAAACAAGCCTCCAGAAGCTGGAGTATTCGGTTCAATGTAGTGGTCAAGGGCCACGGATTCTTAAAGAACGAAGATGAACCTTGCGTCTACAAGAAAGTAGTGGGAGCAAAATATCTTTCCTCGTACGTTACGTGGATGACATCCTTTTGATAGGAAATGATACTGGAATGCTCTCTATGAAGTGTGGCTTTCAAGCGAATTCTCCATGAAAGACTTGGGAGAAGCTACCTACATCTTGGGGATTCGCCTTTATAGAGACCGAGCGAATTATACGTTAGGACTCTCCCAGGCCCTTTACTTAGAAAAGGTCGTGAAGCGATATAATATGGATAACTCTAAAAAAGGGTTCCTGCCTATGAGACATGGGATTCAACATTCCAAGGCTATGAGTCCTCAAAGTGAGTTGGATCGGAAAGAGATGGGTGGAATCCCCTATGCGTCCGCAGCAGGTAGCTTTATGTACGCGATGCTTTACACGCGACCAGACTTCGCGGACGCTGTGAGCATAGTCATTCGGTTTCAGGCTAACCCTCATGTATGGCACTCCAATGATAGTTGCTCCACATACATGATAAAGGGCAAGCGGCAGAACAACTACAACAAATCCCTACCTAAACGAAAAACTCGGTGACAAAATTCCTAACTTTTTTACTAAACGTGCTAAATTTTTAGCATGAGTCACTGATTTCTTAGGGATTAAAATTTGGTACATTATGCATCTAAGCTGAAATGTTAAACGCCAATTTTTTTCCAACCATTTATCATGCATTTTACTAATATATCTATTAAAAATAATACTAATAAAAAAAGGATTTCATGCATTTTTTTTTTCTCTTTTACTTCATTTTTTTCTTTATTTGAAAATTAAAAAAATGAAAATAATAAAAAATAAAAAACTTCATGCATTTATTTATTTCATTTATTATGTTCATATTTTTAATGCATTGTTTTAATTTTTTATTGTCATTTTTAAAAAATATACGAAATATTAAAAAACATAAAACAAAAACAAAAAGCAAGAAAACGAAATATAACAAAAACAAAAAAAATATTCATACAAAAATTAATAATAATAAATAACAATGAAAACAAAAAATAAAAACGAAAACAAACGCACAAATTTTTTTTTCATGCATTGCTTTGAAAAACAAAAAGAACGAAAAAATGGGGAATGACGATTACTCAATCTACTTGAATTTGCCCGTAAAAATATTTTCGTGCTATGTGATTGATTATTTGCTTAATTGTCAAGTCACATTCTTTAGTCTAAGGTGATTAGTATGTTCCACTAGACACAAAGTCACATTACATGTGTGAGAATTTGAGCTTTATTGTTTTTCAAAATGATTTATCCCTTTTTTTTTGGAAAAGGTCACTAAATAAAAAAGGAAACACAAGAGTACAGTCGCACTTAAAGTGCATCAACCACAACCAAAACCTTGCCACAGGCGGCTAAACATGTCAAAATCAGGCAGAGGGCCGATAGCATCAAGGTCTGATGAAGGTGATGCCATGGAAGATGAAGATCACGCAAGGACACAAACTAAAACAGTCACGAAGGCTCAAAGACCTTCCATCGCCGTCTGATCCTGGCGATGGAGGGTGATGTGGGGTGTCCCGGCGAGTGGCAGTATGTCTCCGGCGGCTTACGGTGGTGGAGAAGGTGGTGGGAGAGGAAATTGCCTACTGTGTGAAAATCGCACCTACTGACGGTGTTTTGAGAGAAAGTCAACGGAAGTCAACGCGCTTTATCCTTGAGCGAGTCACACGTTAAATGCATGTCTTAACTTGTATTTCTTGGCCTCATAGTCGCCTGTTAGGAATATGCCATCGAATGCTATACGAGGATAAGATTGTATAGGCCATTAGCTTATTTATCATCCGACTTCTTATATAATATGATATTTTTGTGTGTTTACGAAGGCATTGTTCGTTTATTGGATACATTAGTTCTTCACTTAGCTTCCGGTAAAGCAATAAATGAACAAATCCAAATGTGTCGAGTTGAGTCACTATTCTTGATAGGAACGAGAGAGGAAGGCATCAGTGCACTCTTAATCTCGAACACTAAAAGTCTGTGAGCCTAAGGCTCCAGTTGGGTGCTAGATAACCGGTTACAGCTTATTTGTCGATGACCTATCGCTTGTCGATATCCCGCTTTGGAAGCGGAGGTCATGACTTGTGATACGAGTCGAATCAAGGGATTGAATCGTTACATGGACACTGACTCGCAGGTCGTACGGTTGAACATGGCTTATTACTCAAGGAGTGTCAATGACCGACGACAACACTATAATAGTCTACGTGAATATTAGACAGAAAGGGGCTTTGACGGAGTTGACTTCGAAATCTCGACTGTTATTAGTTCCCCTCGACCCAATTTGCTATTGCATGGTCAGCGGGCCAGATGCGGTCTTGATGATGATTTGTGATTGCCGGCTTAGACCGCCGAGTACGGATTCACAGTCTCGCAAGTAATCGAGACCTATGAGGTCGGCGACGGGAAATTGCAAAATCCTTGGCCAAAGTATTGAACTAACTCATATGAGACATGGAGGGTAGTTTGGTAGTTTGCCTCTTCTACGTTTATCATAGAATCGAGTTCAGTGAGTTTGTCATAGACCATGGCTCTTACTCGATCGGGACACAGCTGAAGGGTTTATACGTAGTACTATAATCTATAGTAAGGTTATAGAATAAAGACTTAGTCAAAATTCGCACTCGAATCGGGTTACGGTTCGGTACTGCGGGATTGACCAGGTAACTACTGGACTCTTGGATTCCTCCCTTGTCGATTGAGTCGAACCTAGAGAGTCGGGCGTAAAAAGGATCATTAATGTGTACCAATGAGGAGAAAAGTATTTTGGACCTTAACGAGCATTGGGCCGTTGGGTCGATCATTAGTGGGCATCGGGCCGTTTAATAGACCTAAGTCGGACTTCCTATGAAACTAACTTTAAGACTTGGGCTTGACCAAGTGCTTAAGAGGCTTGAGGTTAAAATTGGTATCTAACCCTAAGCTGATTTTCGAATTATACTTTGTGAAGTAATTTCGAAAATTAAATATAAATATGGAAATAATATTTTGGAATATTATTTATTTTAAGTTGAAAATTTCGAAATTAATCTAAAATTAATTTTCGAAGTTTATATCATATTTAGAGATACTTAGTTTCACTTTGTATTTATGTTAGTTTCCCAGTAACAGCAAGTTACCGTAAGTTTGAATTTGGAGTTCAAAAGAGAGAAAGATACGGCAAAAACTCTCCACTTAAGGAGTAAAATTCGAAAATAATATCTTGGGAAGACTTTGGAATTTCTAAATCTAGCACTAGTATAAATAGGGCAGCCTTATTTCATGTTTTTTTTTCGAAGCCCTATTTCATGTTTGACAAGCCAATTTTCGAAATTGCTGAGGCATAAAAGCACACACCGAACGCACACACACCTTACTCCTAAGCTGTAGAATATCTATCGACTTTAGTTGTGCTTTGATTTAATTAGGGGCATTTATTATATTTGTCCATAGATTAGGACTAGATTGTTATTTATACCAAGCTTCTTTGGTATAATACAATTGTAATCATTGTGCTTAATACAGAAAATTATTGAATTGATCCAAAGGGCTGCCAATCCAAATTCTAGAGAAAGAAACACACAAATCTGTCTCTCAATAAAGGAATTCTCTCTCGATTCTTTTTTCGGAAAGTGTCACTAATCAGAAAGGAAAAAGACAGGAGTGACCTTTTGCTTTTCCAAGAAGAGGGGAGATCAAGAGCCGTAGGCCACTCCACACGCAAGAGTCAGCACAGCAAACCCCAAACCGGCCAGTACAACACAAAGATCAGCATCATGTAATCCGTCGGGGGGGGGGGGGTAATGGTGGGGATAGAACGCCGGGCCACTTTAGCAGTGGAGCCCTTCCAAAGAAAAGCCCTGAAGCGTGATTCAATAACACGGACGACGCCTTTAGGGAGCATGAACACTCCCTGCCAGTATGTATGGAGCCCCAGGAGCACAGATTTAATCAGTTGGACTCTGCCAACATAGGATAGTGTTTGGTGAGTCCAAGAGCCTAACCGTTGGTCAATGGCGGTAATGAGAGGCTGACAGTCAGCAATAGTCAAACGCGATGTGATTAACGGCACACCCAGGTAGCGCAACGGAAGGGACCCAGCTGAGAACCCCATAATAGAATGCAGTGTTTTCGTCAGCCCATCGCCTCTCCTGGAGAGTACATCTCATAGCCCGTAGGCCGAATATAGTCGCGAACATATCGAGGCTTTCCTTGAAGACACGGACAGAACTCGCATCCGCGTGAGAGAACAGGAGTAAGTCCTCCGCGAAAGAGAGCATGAACATATTTGTAGGTTCACACCGCCAATGGTACCTAAAGCTGCTGCTTTGCCGTATCCGTTTCCCAATAATACCATGCATGACTTCCATTACCAAAGTAAATAGGTAAGGGGAAATAGGGTCACCTTGGCGAAGGCCACGCCTGCCTTTGAAGAAGCCTTCAGGACGGCCGTTTATGTTTATAGAGAACGATGTAGTCGTGTGACAAGCTCAAATCCATCCAATGAATATTGGGTGGAAGTGGAGCGCTTCTAGTGTCATCCAAAGGAAGTCCCACTCGACCATGTCATACGCCTTGGCCAGATCCACTTTGAACGCCACTCTTTTAGGAAGCCTCGTGCTGTTGTACCCGTGGCGAACTTCATGGGCCAAAAGCATGTTGTCAGTGATTCCACGTCCCGGGATGAAGGCCGTCTGGGTAGGGTGGACAAGTTTCCCCAAGCAGCCCCGCAGCCGATTAGCAATCCCTTCGAGATGACCTTGTAGAGCACATTGCAGCATGATATGGGCCTAAATTCCCTCGCTCTCCTCGGATTCTCGCACTTTGGGATAAGAGTAATAAGCGCCGAGTTCAGCTCGCCAAGTAGATGACCAGTCCGGAAGAATTCTTGTATTGCATGTGTGACATCCGTTCCAATTACTTCCCAAGCATGCTTATAGAACTTGGCGAGTAGCCATCCGACCCATGGGATTTAGTCACCAATGGAGAAGAGCGCCATCCTAATCTCCGCATCAATAACAGGTAGGACCATTGCTTTAGCTTCAGCTAGGTTAAGGGTCCTGGCGAGGTACGGAGTCACCTCGGCAGGGGTAAGAGGGGTCACGCGGCTAGAACGTCTAAGGATGTCAGTGTAGTATCGTATTAGTTCAGCCCTGACTTGGTCTTCGCCTTCAATGGTGGTGCCAGCCTCATTTTCAATACAGAGGATGCGATTGATAGCTCTTCGGATAGCTACCTTCTTGAAGAAGAAAGCAGACATTGATCGCCATCTTTCAACCAGGCAAACTTCGCACGTTGGGCCAATGCGGAATAGCATAAGCATATTGACATCTCTTCTCAAGGATAAGCAGTTGAGGCTCCATCGAATGTACAATTAGTAGTTCTTGGGCAGCCTCGAGAAACTACCATGCTTCAACAACGTTGCGATTAAGGTCTCCTTGTCTCGCTGCATTTTCCTCATCTCCTATTTTAGCACTATGAGTCTCTTTACAACCCCGAAATTGGGTAACCCGCTTCCTTGCGCTTCTAAACCTCTTCAACTAATGGGATGAACCCGGGGTCTTGAGTAAGAAAGTTATCAAAACGGACGCTTGTACCCCTCGCCCGTGGTGAGGGTTCCGCTTCCAAGATAAGAGGGGAGTGATCAGACGTGGCAGGCTTGGTGCACCTATATGCCAACTCCCCAAACCTGGCGAGCCAAGAAGGATACCCGAGCATCCTATCCACACGCCTCCAAATCCCCGCATGACCACTTTGCTGATTATACCAGGTGAAGAAAGAGCCCACTCGTGGCAGGTTGACAAGGTCCGAAGAGATCAAGCACGCATTCATATCTTGGCAGACACGCGTCGTAGCTCCTCCTCTCACCTCAGTGCGATCGATAGTTACATTGAAATCTCCCATGACGAGCCACGGAACTGACTCGCGAGCTCGTGAAGTAGTTTGTAAGATCAGCGCAAAGCCCACGTCGTTCCACTCGGAGATTATGGCCATAGACTAAAGTAGTGAAGAACTCTAGTCCCTCCTCAAGGATACATATTTTGCAATGGACTGTCTGATTGGTGTATGCTTCAATCGTGACTCCCACAAATTTTGGGTCCCATCCCACCCATATGCGTGCACTCGGCCCATCCTCATAATCATAAAACCATTCCCAATTAGCCCTGATCGAACTAGTGATTGTTGATGCATTTTGCTCCGAAACCCTTGTCTCAACCAGCCCTAAAAGTTTCAAATTGTATTTTGTAATCATTTTTCCCACCGCCCATCTGTGGTCTAACCTGTTTAGACCACGTGTATTCTAAACGGCGACAGGTATCATGGAAACTCGCTGGGAAGGGCTGCTTTAGGACCCTCATTTCCGGTGATCTCCCATTCTAATTCAGCAAGGACCGCAAACGGGTTGTGTGTCCAGCCCTGTCCTGCATATCTTTAGCAACGTGTTAGTCACCTCCAGCACAGCCTTACCCTTGTCCTTGCTAGCCACACGACGCCATTCACGTCGTGCATGTTGGCTGGTATCTAATTGGTCTCTTGGCCGAGTGTTATGTGCTGCCGCGGCTAGGTTATGAAGGCTTGGTTGCTCCTCTGGCCGTGTAGTAATTTTATGAGCCATCTTTAGTGGTTGCGGTATAGTTGGTCTAGCTGGTTTCGATTGATTCTTGAGG